>KZ538393.1:54583-91404 GCA_000934665.2 Catajapyx aquilonaris
GGGGGGGGGGTGCAAGCCAAGGGTAGAGTCAATAAAGCAAGCGAGGGGCACAGGCCGCGGCCCCACTTGACACGCTCCCTGCCCACGGACCTTAATTGGAAAGAATCCCTCAGCGGATTGGGTAAGTAAGGCTTGAAGCAGCTTGTAATTATGTGGTTGGGACAAGAGGGTTACCCCCTCCCTTTCCTTCACCCCCTTCCCCGTCCCTTCTGAGCTTTGTCTCTAACTCAGCTGTATGGAGCACCTCTGTGCTGCTTTTCTTACGGGGGGTCCAAATCGGACTCTGAATTGATTTTAGCACTCGGTTGTTCAAACAACGTTTTTGCCGTCTTTGGGCTGTCATATACACACAACACGATAAGGAATCTGTCATAAAATGTGCAGAGGGACACCAACAGAGAAGCTCCCACGACCTCTGAAGATGGTCATCTGTATATGTTGTGCAGGGGGATCAAAATTTGACCGCGTCTGGTGGAAAGATCACAATCGCTAATCCGATCCCCCCCTCTCTTAAAAAGGGGGAGTCCCCTGGATGATCTCACTGATCATCACTGAAAAGCAGAGCGATATATTTTTTGGCTGGCCGGACCATTATGTCATAAGCGATCTGTATACTGCTCAATTAAGACCAGCGGGAGTTGGGGGGTGCGCCTCACTCTTTTTGTGATGGAAGTGTGCGCACCATATGTCACTTCTCCGCACCGTGACAATGACTGTGAGGGAGAGGGAGTGATCATTACACCACCCTTCCTTCCTTATTCTTTTCGACCCAGAAAAATCCCGCCCATTTTGGCCCGTTACGCAACGGGGGTCCATTTTTTCCATTGTTGCGGAAATAGGCGATTATGGTAGTTTTCATCAGACTCGGCGACGAAAATGGTTGTAACATGGTAATCGAATCATTGACCAGCCTTTGCCCGGCTTTTCTGACAGTCCGGTAATAATGATATGGTGCACTGTGTACACTATGATGCTGTCCCTATACACGATTGTGAACATTGTACTCGTGTATCAGGGGGAGGAAAGGGCCTGGGTTGCATATGCCGCCATGAATTTCCAAATCATCAATCAAGCTATGTTCATGTGCACAAACACGTGCACAGTTTATGTTGTTCCCAATAATTCTTAACTTATATGCAGCAGGGTGATCCAACTGGTTTTTTTTGTATCACCGTGTATGCGCAGAGTGATAAATTTGTCGCCATCCGAGTTATCGGCCGATTATCGATAAATTTGGCATGTTCTCAGTTGGCTCCTCCAATAAATTAAACCAAACCGAAACCAACCATCCGGATCTTTTGTTAATTTTTTTTTCTGGGTACATGCATAGTGCGCACAATGCTTCTATCGGCAATTAATATTTCCCAGTCCGTAAATCGTATTTTTCTCGATTGAAGGGGTCCTTGCCATAATGACTGGAACAGCGCGGATTAACTGTGATCGAATAATAATCCCAGGCGTGCAGTTTATTAGTCTGGCGCTTCCCAAATCTCTCACTGCGAGACTCGCGGGAGGGAAGGTCCATCCATCGCACATGAGCGATCCCAAATCAAATGAATTCGCAATACACCAGAGAGGGAACGCCGCCCAAATAATAAATAGTAATATCCTAATATGCAAGTTTTCACTTGTGACTGAACCAAGCGCAAAACCTAGTTACATTCACCACCCCTCCCCAGCACAGCTGTATATGTATGTATGTATGCAAAAAATATATATATTGGGGGAATAGAATTTCTAATTGGTATAGAGGGGGGGAGGAAAATATTTCCAGGAAGTGGGAGGTGGTTGGTAGTCCAAATCAATTTTCTGCGCAAGTGGACCAAGTGGCATAGGGGGGGAGATGGGGAATATTTTGTGGCGAAATGTTTGCCAACAGCGTGTGCGCAGGGTAAGCAGTTGAAGAGGCCGCGCCCTGGATGGGATTGGACGGAGAGAGCCGTGGGGGGAACTATTGGTTGCCGCCCATCTCCATGGGGCCCCCTCTCCTCCTGTTGCCTTTGCCTCCGAAGCTTATGCTTTTCCACAAAACACACCTACACACCTGATAAACACACACACACGCACGCTGGGAATGTGGATGGAAGAATCGCATCAAGGTGGGCCCGAAGAAGCGGTCATCTCTGAGGCCTCTGCTGCTGCCTGAAGTTGCTGGTGAGTACTCAGACTGCAGTCAATGGGGAAAAGCACGTGAGCAAAGTGGAAGATCCAAGGCACCATTGTTGTCTCAACAACACTTCAAACTAACAGTCTGAAACATCTTTATCATTATCGTCAGTTTAGATCTTGAATAGGAGCAAGTAGGACCACTTGCAGAAATTAATATTGTAGTCAATAATGCTGATGGCTTCTGGAAGTGACCAGAACTACCTTCAGTAGAAGTACTAAAAACTTGCCCATATAGTGCTTCTAACTTGCAAGTCTCTAAGCTGATGGTTACAAGATGTTGACCATGGCAGGTGTAGAAAACGTCTTATCACCCGACCAGTATGGATGCTTGTTATGAACTTGTGCAAAACAAGCAAAATTCAATCTGAAAATGTCACTGATACATTTGATATTGTTGACAAAAATTAACTTTTCACTATTCAAATCATGGACCGGTTGCGCTGATGTCGGACCGGATTGCACGTAAAATGTCGTGAGCAATGCAAAATACTGGAGGTAACTCTTATAGGTCTGCTCGTTATACAACATCTCCGCAGCTGGAAAATAGCGAGAAAAGTTTGTTATTGTTGAAAACGCAACTTCATTATTCCCTTATGGATTTTGAGGGTAGGAGAACACCGAGAAAACCGGCGCAAATATGTAGAGAACTAATTGAAAATATTTCAGGCCTCAGAGGTGCCCAAGCCCTTTTCATTGGCAACATTAATATCAGGGCATGTTTCATTGTTTGTGATTGAGAAAAGGCCTTTCTGACCGTGCAAAAAGTCAGGGAGGAAAATAACACATTGTTAATTATCGCGGACTCGGTAAGATGACACCCAGTTGGGGAATGAAAAAAATCGAAATGCGAAGGGGGGAATGAATTGATTTGATCAGGAAAGTAATTAGGGGGAAGTGAGCTGCAAGTGGGGCAGTTGGCAAGGTTTGGGGGGGTGTGAGTATATACTGAGTGTATGTGGGGAGACAGAGTGCAAACACCCGAAATCCCTAAAGGCCCATGGCGACACGTCCGACCCGAGCCGGAGCCGACGAGGGTCGGGGGGGTATAGTTGAAAGAGGGGGGAAAAAAGAGATCCCTTTCCACACAATACGGTCAGGACACGTCCCTGGGATCACTTTCGCCATATAATTATACAGTCTGTCTATTTGACCTGTCAAACTGTTGCAGCACACGGAGTCTGATTTCCTAGCTGATATACGACCAACTTATATATACGTATAGCAGGAGAAAACTATAGGAGGAAGATTCAGCACTGAATGATGTAACAGTGAATATTATTTTGGAGGTTACGCAACGTTGAAAATCTAAGCCTATTATACGTAAAAAAAGATTACATTACGTCAAATGCAAAACGATCATTGTCATATTTTAGTCACAATTGTGTTACGTAAAGAGTCCTTCACGCTTATATACTTTCTGAGAGTCTGGACATTTTAATGGCATTAAAATGTCCAGACTCTCAGGAAGCGGTACATTCAGCCATGTAGGCGACGCAATTATAATAATATTACAACAGCCATAATATAAGACACCCAAAATTGATCGTGCAATTCAATTTCACGAATATCTGATGTTTTAAGGCCTTTCTTGTTGTCTTGTTGTTAATAAGAGAAAAATTCGCAATAGATCAATCGAGCTGCTCGTAATAATTATCGCGGTTAAATCTAAATAACGTCCCTAAATACCTGCCGCAAGTTTAATAGAGTAACGACAATCCAAATGCTCGGAAAGTGTCGTTTTCACACACGCCAAACAATTTCGTAAATGACTCGAATCGGAGCGTAACCGTTTACCCTGGCTGTTTATGTGGTGAAAAGAGGGACAAGGATATCCCCGTCTCCATCTCGGGTCATTTAATAAGCATAATTTAGGTAAAACTGGAAGCCCCCACACAGGCGAGATAGCGCTAATTAAGGAGTAGGCGTGTCGTAATTGCGGGCCTCCCTGAATACTTTTGGATAGTTGCCATGTGACCAAGGCAATGAGTGGGGGATGCATTAATTATGAACCCACTGCTATAAGCTATGGTCGAATACTTATGTGCCAAAAGTACGCGTATTGTGCAAGTCCACAGTAACAAGATCGGAGCCGCTACCTGTTGAAAGTTTTGCAACAATTATTTCTCTGGTTGCTGGAGTAACAATTGTATAACTTATCCATCGATGTATATACAGTGGCTGCATGTGGCTGAAACATGAACATCGATTGTACGAACTGTAACACTTTTCAAAAAAAGAGTGACCTCAAATTTTAGAACTATAAATATTGGATGTGCGGGACCTGCTGCTGGAAACATGTGTTAATCTTTTAGACAGGTCATGTTCAGCCATGTTTTCGCTTCCCCCTGACGGCGGTGGAAGTAATAATGTATGTATGGGCAAATGCGAGACATTTTCCTCTGATCGATCAGCGTTCACGGTTCAGGAAGTCCCCGCATCTTGATTAAGCTGGACAATGTTCGCTCTTTTTTTTCTACTTCATATTCCTCGCCTCAAATATTGTTCGGACGGTGTTTGCTGGACGAAGGTCTCTCCCCATTAATGAGCATTAAAACTAAGTGCACTTGGCAGCTCGGATCAGGCTTGCTTTATTTTGAAGGAGTCAATGATGTGTGGGTTAAATAGAATTGAAAATTTTTCTAATCATTTGATCAGCGTGTAGCAGTACAGTTAAAAGTAAATGTTACCGCAGTGTTTACTGTTAACATAAGAATTATTTTGGTTACACATTACAAACAAGCTGTTCCTCGAAAATTATTCACTATAGATACCACATAGTCTATATACAGTGTCGCTGAATAACTGCATATTTTGTGAAATTAAAATTTTGACACGATTACCTCTCCATGGATCAAATATATGATTAATTTGCGGCGTTATTTATTAAATTTCTTGTTGAATGAATGATGCAAATATTACCATTTACATTTTCCTGCAGTGTAATCAAATTTGTTTAATTCAATGAACATTCTTCCATGTGCTTCACAAGCATGGGACCAATGCAGATTGTCATTACATGGCAGAATGAACTATTTTAATTTTATAAAATGATCACTGCACGTGAACAGTAGAAGGATGACGACGATTATTGAATTATTTCGAACATATAGGCATATTAAGTTAATACAATATTCTGTTGCGCTAATTTCGACTTTGGATCGCCCTTATAGGTAAAAATGGGCTAGAAATCATATTTAAATTTTTGAAATCTATGTGAAAGAGCTGCTCTGATTATGTAGGCCTATATTCTCTTGAGCAACCAAAAAAAAAAAAAAAAAAAAAACGTATTAGAAATTCTTCCCGAAATTCCATATAAGCTCTTTTATATACTATACGGGCCGGAGTACTCTATACCAGTGCTGGTGCAACCGGCTCTGATTATTATTGTTATATATAAACTATTAATAAATAACCTCGACTTTTCTATGTGCTGATTAGTAATGCTTCGAAAATCTAACAGAATCGCAATATCCGTATAATAGCCTACGTTATGTGGCCAATAGACTAATCATTTTCACTTCTTACAAAAATTGCGCAAAAACATGAACTTTTTTTTTAGCTTCCATGTTATTGTCGGTGCGTCTAGTTGTATTCAAAATTGTGTATACACGTGTATAAAGTAGGTTACATATGTTGGCTTTTACCAAACGATGGCCACAATTCAGGCCCCTTCCTTCTGCATCACTTCCATTGTTCCCTCCTGTATGGCCCCAAGAGACCACGAGGGAGGCCGACCCTACAAAGCCATTCTGATTATAGAATCTTAACAGATTAACGACATCTCTTAGTTATAATGCATACGTTAATAAAGCAAGCACTAAAATTAATTATGAACTCTAATGCACGCTGAATACGTGCATAATAAAATAATCGGTAAAAATTCACGTCACAGAGTAATCAATAACAATCGTATCATTTTGTTCTGTTTGTTGGTTGGTTGGTTTGCTTGTTTCTTTGTTTCTTTGTTTATTTCTTTGTTTCAATATAAAAACATGCGCACCACACTTCAGAGTTGTATAGTATTTCAATCTTGTGCAGGTGTGTTTAACTTGACGTCAATGCATGCAAAGGTTAAGATGATCAAACATATTTCACACTGTACCTGGTGTATTATTATTTTATGATTAGTTTTTTTTACCCCGTGATACAACTGTAAGTCGTTATAGGGGGGTGGCATACCACCATCAGTTTTCTAGTATTTTATATACTTTTTCAGTCTTCATTCTCCGTGAAGGGAAGACTGGGATATAAGGAAATGGGGGTAAGGATAGGGATTTTTTTGGGGAGGGGACACTGGTGCAAGTGCATTGTCGAAAATGGGTCATCTGCAGTCCCCGAGAAGGCTAGGTTGCCAAGACGCTTCCTTATAGGCGCGGGCCAGAGACCCACTGACGCAGGCGAAAGGGAACTCCCGGGCGGGGATCTAACCCGGGACCTTCCACACAGCAAGCCGAGATGTTACCATCTCGGCCACCACGCCTTCCCCATACCTGGTGTATTATATTATGCTAGTGTGATGGTCAAAGTCTTCAAATTTCTCTCTTACATGTTAACAGTTGAATGCGCTTTATGCAAATGAGTCTACCTGCAATTATGCAATAACCTGGTAGATCTTGCACCTTTACTCAATGGACCATTCAATAATTCGAAGTATTCCACGGTAAAATATGAACACACACCTTCAACAAAATCCATTGAAAATGTCCAGAAAATTATAATGATCCATATTGTATATTAGTTATAACCAATATACAATATAAACTTACGTAAAATAAGAGGAGAAGTAATATTGTTCATTCCAACAACCAGCAGACTGAAGCAACTGACTTGTTGCTTCCATCCATTGCCTCTCTTTAGAGTGGTTGCTAAGGCAAACAATGCATTAAAATTCTCAATTTCTGGGCTGCGGCTTTGGTTAGTTCCTCACCATGAACCCATTGATCAATGAGTATTTACAAATACACTTTGAAATCCATATTTTAATATTTAATTCGCACTTTTTTTTATACGACACTCTATATCCATTAGCACATTCAATTGTGGTTGTGCAACCTAGTAGCCGAATGACGCAGTGCTCTATATACCCACACACACTCTTACAACATTCTCCTCTCTTGCCTCCCCACAATTTGTTTCGTCCCCCCCCCTTACGTAATTCCCATTGACACCGTACAAAAAAAGTAGATTTCCCCCCGACAAGCCCGCGACACTCGAAACGAGATTAGCGTGAAGATTACACTTCCGGGTCGGCTGTGTGAACTGCATTCCCTCTTTGCTCTTGCTTTTCCCCTATATATACACCTATAGTACTCTCGGATCGTGTATATGTGTGTTGGTATTAGAGAGAGGGTGGGTAGGGGGGGGCTAGAACGAGTGAGGTATAAAGTATTTGTGCAGCGGTGCTGTGATTGGAGAGTGTTCCTGTGGGACCGTCGCTGGCGCCAAGTACAAAAGGAGTCCGGACATGGAAATGAAGTGTAATTGAAGTCCGCGCTTGTCCGACCACAATTGGACAAAGTTGTAAGATCCCCGTGATTACTGCGGCTGCGATTGTTGCCGGTTCCATTTACCGCGACATTTCCATCGATTAATCCCTCTCCTCTTGCCTACAAGGACACAAAGCTGGCAGTTAATGTGAAGGGATTACGGGGTCGGGCCCGGGATAAAAGCTCCAATTGCATTTGCGATATTGCCGCCCAAAACCCTGCCCCTAAGCCGCTCAGCCACTGGCTTATTGATGGCTTGCAGATTAATGGCTACATACTGTTGCAGTACCCCCCTCCCCCCCCCGCCCAAAAAAAATCCCTTGGATTTAAAAAAAATACTTGGCCCAATCATTATGAAATTAACTCGCCTCGACCAGGTTACACAGTGTGTATATAACCTGCTGATGTGATTGGTCGATTTGGTTCGCCCCCTGATAGGATGTGCGTAACAATCCGGTGCAGTTTTTGTTTTTTTATGGGACACAGATTGGATTCTGAGCCCCCCCTTTTGCCAACAACACAGAGCCAGCAGACGCGGAAGAATAATAATGTAGTGTGCACTATTCAGCATGCCGAGAGCCTGATTAATTAAAACCACGAGACCTATCAGTTAAGCCATAGTATGGAGAGTCCCAAACTAGAAACGAAACACTGGTTATTTGCCTGTTTTTCAGCAGTGTACACACATAGGTTGATTGGAAAAGTATTAGTCTATTATTTTGGTCATCTCGGGCCAACTAACGAAAAAATTAGCCAATATTTCCTGCTTACATCGGAAATCAAGTCAATTATTAGCAGAATTTCAATGGGCAAATGTTTTATTTCCTTGTTTGACTGCTGCTGCCTTGTGTCGTGCGTGCGACCAGCATGATGCCAATAAGTCAAGGGAGCCCTTCAACTGTGTGTATAGTATACGAGACATCACATCATCGAATCAGTGGTAAGTAGGGTGTTTCGTCTCACCCTAAAACCCGGAACATGGGGTCCTTAAATGTGAACGAAACTCATTGTACAAGCCCCCACAGGAACAGATGGGGAAGGGATGGGAGGGTTTGAAGGGGAGGGTGGAGGGAAAAAAAGGCGAGAACAAATTCATGAGAGCGGGAGAGTGAGTCGAATGGGACCAGTTTCTATTCGACTCACGCCTCTGAATCACGCCCCCCCATGAGTTTGGAGACTTTTGCGGCATTTCCTATGGCACTCTTTCAGGTCGTCGCTGTTGAGTGCCGTGTCATAGTACCGGAGGAAAGTGCAGTTGCTGGGAATGGCGGCCAGCGAGGCCAGGTCGTCGTCTTCGTCGTCGTCGTCTCCAGGGCTGCCGGTGCCCAGCATCACTGGGGTGCCACAGTCCACGTCGCATGAGCCAGATGAGCGCCAGACCAATCTCAAGCCGAACCAGGTAAGGTGGCCACTATCTCTGAAATTCATTAATAGACGCGGGGACAGACAGTGTGACGATGGTGTAATTCATTGAGACGCAGGTGGGCACCGTGCTGCTGTACGGCGTTCCCATCGTGTCCCTGGTGATCGACGGACACGAGCGTCTGTGCCTGGCCCAGATATCCAACACCCTTCTGAAGGACTTCAGCTACAACGAGATCCACAACCGTCGAGTGGCTCTGGGCATCACCTGCGTCCAGTGCACCCCTGTCCAGCTGGAGATCCTGAGGAGGGCAGGGGCCATGCCCGTGTCCTCCAGACGATGCGGGATGATCACCAAGAGAGAGTCGGAGCGCCTGTGCAAGAGCTTTCTAGGGGACAATTCTCCTCCGAAGCTGCCGGACAACTTCGCCTTCGACGTGTACCACGAGTGCGCCTGGGGCTGTCGAGGCGCCTTCCTTCCGTCGAGGTACAACTCGTCCAGGGCCAAGTGCATCAAGTGTGCCTTCTGCAGCCTCTTCTTCTCGCCCAACAAGTTCATCTTCCACTCGCACCGGTTACCCGAGTCCAAGTACGTCCAGCCAGACGCGGCTAATTTTAACAGCTGGAGACGGCATATGAAATTGTACGGACAGCCTCCGGACGAGGTAGGTCACACGTTTGAGTCGTCAGAGGCAGATGATGATGACGGACCGGGTTACAACCAGGTGGTGCACGCTTGGGAGGACGTGAAAGCCATGTTCAACGGAGGAACCAGGAAGAGGCTGATGGCCGCTCATGCCCATCACGCTGCAGCCACCAGGAGACCTCCGCCTCCGAAGCAGATGAAAGCGGAGGAGTCGCCCGATTTGTTAAAGGCTCACCAGCCCTACCTTCAGCCTGACCATCATCACCAGGGTCACCACCACCACCACCAGCCGCCTCCGCCGTCGCCAGTCGCCTTTCTGGGTCGAGTGACTGCCCTTCCGGCAGAGAAGCAGCCCCTGCACCTGCCATACGACGTGCCCAGACACTTGGTGGACTACGTGTGGAACCCTGCCAAAAACCCATTTCCATTCCCGCCCCTGGGCCTGCCCTACGCGTTTCCCTGGCTGACCAAGAGGCCATTGATGCCTCTGGTACCACCGCCTCCCCCGCCCCCGCCACCGCCTCCTCCTCCGATGCCACAGCAGACAATGACTGCAACATCGCAGCATCCGGACACTGCTGGAGTCAACCACCACCAGCTCTCCAGGCTGCACACCTTGCACCAACCACACATTGACAAGGTAAGCCGAATCGTTTGGTGCCAACAATATTATCATTGTTACATGCCCACCATTTTCTGCAGTTTGCTGCAGAAAAGGAGGCGGCGGAAAAGGCGTACGAGTCCGCGTTCAGACCTGTGCTGGGAAAGGCCAAGGAAGGAGCTTCAGCCGCCTGCTGGGGTCTGTACTCATGGCTGAGAAGAGGTTCAGCCGAAGAGGACGAGGCCAAACTGGAGGAGCAGCACTCACTCCTGCTGCCACCTCGGTTCTTGACCTATGACCCATTGGGACCTTTCTCGTCCCCGACGCCTGTCGTGCAAGTGCCGACGTCGCCAACGCCAAAAGCGTCGGACGCGGACGAAGAGAACGTCGACGTCGAAACCACAGACGAGGAGACGCCGCTGACGTCGACGGTGGACGCAACATCCGGCGACGCGCCAGAGGTGGTCAACAAGAATAAGGACTTGCCCGTTGTTGTCAAGAAAATGTGCCCGCTGGTATAGCCTACTCGCGAGTTCGAGTCGTCGGTCGGTAGCGATAGTTGTTTGTAGGCTCCAGATGTGCTGTACATATACGGCGTGCAAAATAACCTATACTCTAGTCGACGTGTACGTGTACATAACGCTATTTGTTAATGCCGTTACAGAAGTAATGTCGCCAACACTTGAAACATATTTGAAATAAATAGGTGCGTTTACATCCGGAAAGCAAGACGCGCTCGAGATGTGCAGCCGCATCTCGAGCGCGTCTATTGTAAACGCATTTATTGAACGACACCAGTGTTTCAGTCGAGATGTCAGCTTCAGTGTGCGATTTTTTCGCACAAAGTTGCTTGTTATTTGCAAACCCATCAACCGGTCCTAATCATTCCCAAAAGTAACTAAACTCGTCAGTGAAAAAGACAGCTCCAATTGAAATCTGCACTTGAACTGAAATTATACTCTGTGCTATGTAAGGTGCTCCGACGCCACTTTTGTCTGCATGTTTAAAGCTTTGGAATGTCGTTTTTCCAGCCCAGTTAAATCCAATCCGCACTGGCTGAAAATTCAGAAAAATTCAGGTAATTTCATCCGGATGAATGACTGAATTTTATGTTTCACCGTGCTATCTCACTGGCTGCAATTTTTGAGACTGCGCAGTTTTCTTTTGGAATTTTAACCCAGTGTGGAGCAGGATTTACAGTTCATGTCACATACACCTCGGTAACAATGTAACATATAGTTGAAAAAGAAAGCAGCCCCTCTAACTAATGAATGTACTGCAACCTTTAAGTGAATAAATCACCTTCGGTAATAATTTGGACAAGTGTGACAGCAATGTTCGCCCCAACAACCAGCTTTTTATTTGGATAAAACCATCCACAACATGTCTTGTGTAGCTTGCAAATAATTACTCTTCGCAGCATTTGAATTGCTTTGCGTCGCAGGTTGTAGCAGTAAACAAGAGCAGTTGGTTTACAACACACAGCGACTTTGGTTCCAGAGCCTGAACCTTGGAATGGAATTTTGTGTTCAGGGATCTAATGGGCCAGACAAATGGACGTCGGGTCTGGGATTCACTGGGGGCAGCTTATTAAATTCGTGGGAGGAAAAAGTGCTTTGGTTGCACTGTCGGACATGTTCCATATCGGTTGCGGGTCGGTCAGCCAATATTACTGGAATATTCGCCGAATTCTGCACAGATTCTGGCCTCCAATGACCATCCGTCGTGTGAAGGTAAGTTCGCCGTATATTTTGAGAGAAATTGGACAACAATATATACAGTATATTATTTGAAAATTATTCACAGAGCAATGTCCGCGGTTTCTTCAACAATTTTTCGACAGCCCAACAACAACCGGCCGCAAGTGTGTAAAACTGATAGCAAGCCAGTAAACATTTTTCTTGCCAATAACTCGAGACCTTACCTTACGTGCGTGTAATTGGCATTAACAAGGTTGCAGTGTGTGTGAATGATGTAAGGCCCCGCACACCGCCGGCCAAAGCCTCTTGAATTATTTACGCCGGCGTAAATATACTCCCCATCATATATACCACACACTCCCTCCGCAGAAAATGGCCTTGCGTTGAGCACAAAATGAAATTAATTACCAGCCAGACAATTATTATTGGAGTAAAATAAGCGGACGTGTTTCCCGATGGCCGACATGAAATTTTGAACGCCGCCTGATTTTATTGGGGGGGATTGCCGCCGGGGGTAATTAATCGCGACTATTTTGCATGATACGAAAAGTTTCACGATTTATACTGAAAGTCATTGCCATTCGCATGATAACATCAGTACGTATCGTTACTCTTCAATAGTTTCAATTGAAAATTTTCTAACTGATTTTTAAATGATACGTCACGACGAGGGTGCACCCTACCTAATTAGTGATGGTTTCATTACCGATATGATGCAACAGATTTCGTGGTGCAGCATCCTTGAGGTTGATTCTGGAGGCACCTTTTGGCTGCTGCCTAATTAGGCTCCGGGAGGGCTCTTTTGAGCCTGATGTTTCCCCGGGTGCGACCAATAACCAGGGTTGGGGCGGAAAGACTAATTAATCCCAGCAAGCTCTCTTTGGTCTTTAGTGGGGAGTGATGGTGATGCTGCCAATCCTTTTCCTTGCAGATGACTTGGGGAGAAGCATATAAGATGCCGGTGTTTAACAGCCGGGGTAGTAACCGAGGGAAGGAGCAAATGAGGCTTAATTATTAAGGAGACGATAATTAGGGTTGCCTTCACGTGATTAACACTTGCTTCCAGACGGTAGCTGCGGGAATGGATGTCGCTTTGTCAACTGGTGGGTTCTATGTATCTTTAGAATATGGCCCTCATCATCAGTGATGAGATTGGATCGTGTAATAATAATAAATTAATAGCTCATTTTTTCCACCCTCGGCGGGCCTATATTATCTATAGAGAGGGTGAAGCAAGCGATAACAGGGGGCAAGTGGAGCGTGTCGAATGGAGTGGAAGGAGACAAGCAGGTTGTCGGATTGGCCAAATGGCACCACAGCCGCTGACATTTGCCTAATGACAGCCTGGGAGAAGCGGGCAGCAAATATTATCGGTGTAGGACATGAGAGATGGTGGGGAGGGTATAGTGTCTGATGTAAGGCACAGGACGCCAAAGAGTAATCATATTAAAAGGTTAGCTGTCGGGAATTGAAGGCAAGGAGCACTTCAAACAACACTTGATTAAACGTGTATTCAAAGGCAACGGCCGGAACGCGTTATAAATCAAGGGAAGGCAGCAGTGTATCGGGGACCACGCCCAGATATATGGAAAAAGGAGAGCGGGGGAGGAACCCTTGGCAAACAATGCTGCTGGAGGAGGGGAGGGTGCTATACCAATGATTAACTATGTCTGGCTTGCATGGATGGGACACCCCCTTTTTTTTGACTGCTGGCAGATGGACGAAATGCGAACACCCCCAGCAGGGGAAAGGTGACACCTCGGGGAATCAATTGGGCAGGCGACAACCCATGCCTGTTTCCACAGCCAGAATAACATCATTAGGTGGCTCCATTATTGCCAATACGCGTCCGAATCATCGTGATGGAGTGGTATATGGTTTGAGAGTGTTCATAAGTTTGATGGAGTGGCGCTGGGTTGGCAGATGTCGCAAAATTAATATGGTCAATTTTAGTAGGCTACAATCATTGTGTAAGGCCAAAGTGGTCGCCGTGCAGCAGTTGACTGTCGGTCTAAGAAAAGAGCTTACTCTTTATTATGCTATACTGTATTTGAAGACTTGAAAGGCCCCGTTGGAATGATGAGGGTTTGTATACTTTCCTGTAACATTAATTTTATTCATAATGTTTCTTCGTGTACTGTTTCTGGACCATCTAAAAATTGCACATCGAGTACGAAAGTAATGCCTCTCCCATTTTCACAATGGTTCAGCAAAAATCAAGGCTTAGATTAATTATACTGTAATATTAAAATGACACCATGGTTTTCGCGCAGTGTGGACCTATACAGACCTCTGCTTTTTGGGACATGGAAAGGTTGGTCAATCAAGCAATCAATTAACAGGAAATGGGGCGGGGGTGACTTCAATCGCGTCAACACGGCTCAGGTGGTTTATAATGTAGCAGTTCCCCGTGTCAACAATTGCTAGAAGTGACCTTTACCACTATAGTGTTATACAAAGTTCTCGCTCGCTGTATTGTCCAACTAAGTTTTGCCAGGTTACATCCCGTGTCCATCAATATTATATTGGATCCGGATCGGCAGAGTATTTTGATGGCAGTATTATATGAGCGACAACTAACACTGTAGTGAGCGAACGAGTGCTCATTGGATAAATATTAGGATCTATACAGCAGCGGAAAAGTGAAGGTGGTTTGACATTTTGAGAATCGACCTGCGTGACATTATTTTCTCAAAGGTCTCCTGATCGTTGCACACGGGTTATTCGCAGCGATGAATTTTGCACGGCACTTCCAATATTGCCTTTTGGAACACATGGGCGTTCTTGTTCCATACTACCCACTCCATTCCCCCATCAAGTACGCCGTAATGTCACATTCTGGTGTCGTAAGTGTACAGTACTTTTAATTAGACAAGATTCTAATGCCCTGTGCGCAACTGGAACAAAAGGCAGCATATGAAGTATGCCCATGTGATATTGTTTCATTTTCGTTCATGCAGATTTTATCAAAAATTGTTCCCGTTATGTTCCAAACAATTCATAAACTTGCTTAACATTCTGGCGCAACATGGCTATACAGTTTTGTCGAAACATTTGTGACTGTACATGTCGACATTCCTTTATTGCCTGTGTAGTGTGAAAATTGGAGGTGTATATAGGCGCCCGTTTCGTAACCTTCAACTGGCGGAACCCAGCACTTGGAAAGCCCCCCAACCAGCCGGCCTCCAAAAGGCTGAAAGTACTATCAACAGCTATGTTGCTATGTGATGAACATTCGTCACCCATCCATTATTAGTGTAAGGTGATACCTACCCGCGGGGGACCTGCATTACGGAATTGGCTACACTTCTATAGCCAATTCCACAATGACTTGTGATTTCTATCATTGGCCATTTGAGGCTATCACCATTTGAAGACCAAACGGGAACCGCTTGATGCTATCGCCTCTATCATAATACGTTCGATACGAATAAGGGCAAAAGGGAGGGGAGGAGGGGGGCTGAGGAGGAGGGGGGGGGGGGTGCGATTGATTACGGCTGAAGTGGCCGACTACCACTTGCGAAATGGTAAGGTGAGACTGGCTCAATTACATTAACGAGCTTGCCGATTAACCAATCAAACCTGATGACCTTCCTATTTACGGATTTCTACATAATGCCCCGTGGTATATCAAATATGCTATAGGCCTACAGGGTGAATAATTTAGAACAAAAATAATTACATTCTGCTACTTACGTCATAATTATGTGGGAAGTACTGTTTCAAGTGAGCGTATGACATTTATGTTCACAAATAAAAACAGGAGTACTGCACTTACATAATTATCTTGGAACATACAGTAGAAGGGTGACCCCTAACGCCTGAATATGCCGGATGATAATTAATTGCATTGGATTGTTGGTTGACAATTGGCAACTTGGCAGCCAACAATTACTGGTACCTGTAATTATGTCCAGATTTTAGTGTCACCCTGCATACTCCAAGAATTTCTTTCCACATTTGAATAGTCATAGAATATAATTTTTGATCCTTTTTTTTGAAAAGAAAAGCAATGATAAATACAAAAACCATTTTTCAGATGTATAATCTATTGCTCAGATTATATGATTCATGCGGATGATAATGAGATACATTATGCAACATCAGATGTTTGACAAATTATGTCGAAGTATATGGTTATAAAGAAGAGGGCGGTTTCAAAAAGAGACATTACAATGTATACATATAGGGACGGCTCCCTTAAGTCTTATTAGACAATAATATGTAATAACTTGGGGCCCCGATGCGAAGGATTATAAATACCGAATTAGCTTCCGCGTCCTTTTGAGTGAACCACATCAAGGAGATGTCTTTCCCCCATGTCGAAACTGAAATCTCCCATTAACGCAATTGACGCTGAAATACATTAGTAGACTGCTGGGAGCAGATTAGTCAAGTAAAGAACACAATCATTCCACAGGAGGTTTTATTATTTTTTTCCAATTAACAAATTAATCAAATAAAGCCGGTTCGCGCAGGTAAGTAAATCTCACGATGGGAAGGGAATATTGTTAAGTCTGTTTTGATGCCATTTCCGTGGGGGTGGAGCTTTCAAAATAATCAAATGGAGCCTGTGTTTTTTTTTTCTTCCTGTTTTGAAGAGGGGGCAGGTCTGCGGTGTTTTCCGCCCATTTTCATCCACTTAATTCTACCTTTCCGCAAGAGGAACCCAGCAGCAGTGGGGGAGGGATTGGAGACATTCGTCGCTTTGTTGTCTCAACAGTGAGCGGATTATCGGGGGGATGATAAAAGGGGGGGGGGGGAGGGCAGTATATATACTACTTGCGAGGAGATTAAGGGATGAAATGATGCTGGAGCCAACTCATTATCTTGCAGCCACATCCGATTAGAGTTAGTAATATATACAGGGTGGTGCACTGCCCGAAAGTTCAAGAAGTTGCTGCTGCCGACTTGAGTCATTCAAGTTGCCGTGTCAATTGTGACGGATCATTATTTGTGTATGTTCACTTGGCTTATCATGTGACACACTGTATTTATATTGCCTAGGGCGTTGCGTCATGTTTGGCATTCGGGCGTTAAAATTGCGTGACCACTTAACGCACCTCACCCCTTCTGGCTGTCGGCATTTTTTCTTCTTCTTCTTATTTTTATACCAACCAGCACCACTTTTTCATTGTTGCCGAGATCGATTATACGCGGGACATTCCCGCGGCATACTAGGTTATGCAATATGCATATCCACGTCATTATGTCTTTGGAGAGAGAGAGAGAGAAATCAAGTAAGCGAGACGGGAGTTAATCACGTCAAATTCGGAGTCTGAAATATATGACCCGTACTGTTCGTGTGTGCACAATGACAGAGGCATGTATATATAGGAAATGCAAGGTTTTTCCTTTTGACATCTCCGTATTGTGTCGCGTGAGCAGGGATGAGATAACATCTCGTTGTAAATGACGCTTGTTGTGTAGCCTTCAGGAAGGGAATAAATATGTAGTGATTTTTTGACTACACGGCACAAAAGGGGCTGTTGCAATAATTAACACCATGCTTCCCTTCCGGTTGGTGACGGCCCGGCGATACCTTTAACAACAGGGCAGGAAAAATAATGCAAGAATTAACAATTGAACGGCTATGTACGGGTCGAGACAAAACAATTGGCGGGGTTGAGAATAAACTTTTTAATAAGGTCAAAACTACACACTGGGAAATAAATGACATCTGAACAATACGCGGTGAATTATTGATGAGGGTGATTTTGTCTGATTGAGTCTAAATTTTCTTGGGTCATCTGATATTGTTAACAATAATATTAATTATGAGGACAGTACTGCGTGCAAAGCCAGCTGCTTCATCCTGATTTGTATGCAACCGCACCCTTGTCGTACTGCGCAGTACAACTCGCAGGCGCAGATTCAAGATTCTACTTCCAGTACAGTACCTGTTCAATGATTGCGTACTTTTAACGGCAGATAACGGGCTTATGCAGAGGTACGAAAATAATAACTTAGTACACAATCTTTCGATGATAATAAGGCCACTCTTGTTTTACGTAGTTTAATCCGCAAGTTGAATTACACGTTGCTTTTGTAACCAGCATGTTGCAGTAAAGGTATATAGTCCAATAAGAAAGTTCTGCAAGTGCATTAATCCCAACTCTATTCCGTAACAAAAGTTGACGCAATGTCTGACAACGAGTTTTATTTGTGTTGAATTTTTTACGTAGCCATTACACCAACTTGCTTAACTCTTGTCAGCTTTGTCAGACCCTTTGGACTATACTCCTTATCGCTGCATTAACTATGAAAATTGACATGGGAAAGGGGACTGACTCCGTGTTCTTTTTTTTTGTTTGTACCTTCCCGCACTCCTGGCGATCAAATATTAATGGCCATAATTGCGCTCATCACGTCGCATGTGAGAGAACGGATTTTTTCCCCCCTTCGTTACAATTCATAATTACTAGGGTTATCTACGGATAGCCAAATTATCACCTGATCGGGGTCACGTGAGACTCTTGCACTGTACAAAGTACAAAATGACCTCCCCAATCATTAGGAAACAACCAACAAGTAACTTCTACGACTCGGGTTAATTACGCGAAGTTAAAAAATTTGGCCAAAAAATGGAGGATCGAACAAGCTTTGCAAACCTGAGGGTGGTTTTTCTGAGAATCGGATCTGCTCGGGTTGTTTTCGCGTGGTTTGATTATTTGAATTGGGGGGGAAGAGCAGAGGGTTCATTTTTTTCTGACATGTATATTACGCACTTTTCCTCCCCTATAGCTAAAGTCAAAGGGGGGTTGCATTGGGGGGGCCAAAATAATGGGAGCCTCATGTTTTTCACACTGTGGTTACTTCGCCGATTGGCATCGCTTCCGGGGCTGCAAAAATGTTTGCTTTTATTGCCACCAATATTTTTCGAAACGTAACTCGGAGAACCGCAATTATTTATTTAACATGTTTGCAAGCTGGCACTGGGCTCATTACTTGATTACTTCGCCATTTTCGGACCAATTACAGGCGCATATGCTTGGAGATAACGTACCGTAATTACCGGAGTGTTTAGGTAAATTTAAAAGGAGTGGCTGCAATAACCTCTCGCTAAAATCACAGGGAGATTAGCTTCCCGTTTAATTAAGGTTCAGTCAGTTTTTTCAGCTTCACAGCCCAAATTCGCATCGCACTTTTTCCAGGAAATTGCAAAAAAAAACATATTCGTAAAACCGGTCCTTTAGGAAAAACCCCGGGGGGATGAGGCAATGTGTGGAATTTTCCGGGCCAAAAAATTCTCCCCCCCCCTCCACCTCCTCCTCCACCAGTCTCTTGACCCTTAATTCAAGTGAAAGGAGGGTATTAAGTACATAAAAACGACCTTAATAACCGCAAGCTCTCTTTGGAAGCCTTAATCTCCTGAAAGGGATGCTGGGGGTCTCCCGCTTTCCATTTGCCACGTAAGCGGGGGGGGGGGGGGNNNNGGGGGGCTCTCCAAAAAAATGGAAGTGTTAGAGTCCCTAGGACCGGGCTTTGCGCGGCTTGCTGCCAACTTGTCCTTTTGTTGACTTTCTCCAAAAGGACTAGAGAAGGGGGGGCTAAGAGGGTTTTCTCTTGGAAGGTTTCTGAGGGAGGCGAGTCTTCTCATTCAGGCCGGTCCGGAACCCGAAACTTTCCCAGGGACATAAGAAAACCATTCAAATGCTCCGGATCCTCCCCCCGCCGCCGCCGGAACCGTCGGATCAACTTGGGGAAGGCTTTAATTAGTCGGTCTCCAGGGGTGTAACTGGCTGTCTGGGCTTTTCTGATGGACCAGTAGTTGCAGCAAGTTTCAGACACCGCCAACTATTCATTCGGGCGTTGGCTCCAGCAGTTGTAATTGAGGGTGTTGGGCCCCAGAAGTATTTGTCTCGTTGTAAAATGTAAAGATTTGGTGTAATATATAGAATTGGCTAGACTTTGTACACAAGTTGACTCATCACCTACGTGCATGTAGTTACCACTTTATCCGTGGAGTGGCAGTAGTGTGCAGAGAGGAAGGATGCGCGCCATCTGTTTATGGCGTGTCATACTACAGCTGAATGGGGCGAGACAGGCAGTATTTGACGTGGCGGTGTGGTTTGTGTTTCTCCCGTGACCCCAAGAGCTATGCCGGCGGTAGCTTCGTCTACTGGCAGGGCCATCCATGTCTTTGGGATATGAGACAGACTGAGAGATGCCTGTCTTCATTTCTGTGTCCATCTTTATGTCTTCTTATAGCCAGAGAGCCATAATTGCTTTGGCTTCTTCCTAGTAAACCTTAACCTGACCTAACCTGGCGATGTTGCCAAACTATCTGTTCCTATGTATATCGTCTGCTGGAATGTAGAGCTTTTCTGAGGAGGGATCGGGGCGTGATGAGGGCCCCGAGTTAGGAGCTTTAGCTAACGACAAGCCATAGAGGAGCCTCTCCTGTAATGAAACTGCCCTAAATATGGCTGCAAAGACTTCACCTTTTCATGGCAGATGGCTCGCTTTTCTCACGGCCCAAATTGTTTTCGCGCGCGAGTGATTAACGGAGCTGTTGTCGGGGCTTCGCCTTCGACTGCCGGATTTAGGGCCCCGCCGGCAATCACCGGAATCAGCCCTTGGCCCACCCCCCCCCTCCTCTTCACTTGTACAACCCCCCCCCCCNCACCCCCCCCCTCCTCTTCACTTGTACAACCCCCCCCCCCTCCCATCCTCCTCTTGTCTTTCTTCCTTCCATTCATTTAGTAATTACAGTCGGAAGTAATCCCCAAGGAACTGCCGGTGCAACACCAGATTACGCATTCATGATTGTATCGCCCGGGCTTTGATTGCCGGAGGGCTCAGCCTAATCCCTTTCGCTTCAGTGTCACTTTAATTTTCCGAATGCTGTGCGCCATAATAGAAAATCTCCAAAATCCCATGATAGCAGTCAGCAAAAATAGGATTCGCAAGATTCCAGTTAAGTCGAATCGAGCATGAGACGAGGGAGAGTTAACCAAACTTGATCAAAAAAAGAAGAAGAAGAAGAAGGAAGCTATGGATGAGTGGGGGGGTTGGAAGAATTGGTCCTCCCACTTTCGAAAAAAAAAGGAAGATGCAGTGTATGCTGGTGTGGGAGGGGTGTATTGTATGTGCCTGGAGAGTGCCTTTTCGGACGCTTCGTTGCCCCCTCCAAATTGGTGATATTTCTTGGTTCGGAGTGGGAGTTGGCATTTTCAGAGGGAGGGTAGGCAGGGGAGGGGGTTAGAATGCTCGAGTTTTTCCTCCAGTAGTTGGTGTATTGTAATGGGGGCCGGGGTGGGTCCCACGGGGGCCGTCCGCCCCGCCACCTTGACGCACGTTCACGATTTGTTCCACAGATTTGGCTTGATCAATGGAAAAAAAAGAGGAAGCTGGGAGGGTAGCACGGAAGAGCAAGACTACGAATATAATGTACAGGGTGATCCAACAAGACAGAAAAATTCTGCATGTCCCAATAAGCAGGATATTAGTAACAGTTGAAAGTAGCTGCTACATTGCCCGATGATGAACCAAAAAACGGGCAATATACGTTATTCTGTTTCAACCCATGAACTTTTACATTATACTATAGAAAAACCCTCGCTTGGCTCACTTTTTTCTGGGCCTGCGGCATACGCTGGTGGAGGCCATATTGTTAATGACTTTGGCCTTCGAACAGCCCTGTTATCAACAAGTCCTGACTGACGTACCAAGAACAAACTGTTGACTGACTGTCAACAACCTGACCAACTGGCCACAACAATACAGGGATGGGTGGGTGGCACTAGAGAGCAGGTGGAACAGATGGAGCGAAGTTGACCCTCCGACCGTCAGCTATCAAATGGTCAGTTTCTCCTCCCACCCACCAGAGGCGCTGTCTCCACCCCATTGCGCATGAGCAGGTCGGAGTCAAATCAGAAGTGTCGCGGTAACAATATGCGGCGGACCAATCAGAAAGCTTATACATACATGCCCACTACGATTTTAATGCTATAGATGGACTTGTGATCGACTGGTTACAATGAAAAGTTTGAAATCGTTTTTATGGCACCGTGTGAAAAATGTAGCAGTTACTTTTAAGCTGAGTATAAGTAAGCTGATGCTACAGTATCGAATCGGGCAAAATTTTAGTTATCGACTGTTGGATCACCCTGTATGTAAATAACAAAAAGGGAAAGAGACGTGGGGAAGCAGTGCATGGTCGCCATTTGCTTCGTCAAAGATAATATACGGCAGCCTGGGCCCCCAGCGCCAATTGTTTTTTTCTCCCCGGAAAGCTAACGCGCGGCAGGGAAAATGAACCAATTTAAAATCCCGCAACATCGGGAACCGTGAGATTGACTCTTAGCTTAAAATTAGACGGCGCCGTGAAATCCAATTATGTCTTAATTTTCGACGATGTGGGAAGAACCTTGCCTTACTTGGCTAATCCCATCATGGATTTTGCCGTTTTGCTGGTTTCATTCTTTAATCAGGAGCCGAACCTACGGATGGTGCCTGGTGTGGAGGGGGGGGGNGGGGGGGGAGAGAGAGAGAGAGAGTTTATTATTTCCGAACTAAGTGAATTAATAGCTGCGGTTTTGGAACGGCCGTGCTGAAATGTGAGCGCCAAATAGAATTCCAGAGACCATAATTTAATGGACACTGCCTGCTGCTGGAAGGGGGGAGGAAGCCTCAAATAACAAGATGGACAGAGGCCCCATCTGGATAATCATGTCCGACCTGATGTGTGCCTTGGTAGACATAATTAGGAGCGGAAGGAAAAGGCATATGTATACAGTACGTGTGCAGGACATTGCAACTTTTCGTTAGTGTTCATCTAGGCGGAATGCTGGACAAAAGGAGTGGTTTTGCGGCCATTCAATTTCAGGGGTACTGTAATCATTACAGTGCGATATGGTTCATTGTACATCAGAGTATTGACTCTGGCTGAATTGTAATGTGAGCCTGCTAATCACAGCATTTGGCGATATACGCGCTGATATGATTTTGTGGACATCCAGCGTACAGCCTGCTTTCTTCCTGTAAAAGGGCGGGTGTGTGATTCATATGCAGAATCTACAGTATATGGAAAATTAGTGTATATGCATTGCCAAAAAATGCAGACGTTATTATTACGCAATGTGGTCCCGGGTATTTTTTGGCAGCGTAATACCGAAATGAGTGTAATAAATTATGTTGGGCGGTCTGCCGAATATAGAGTGATGGTTGGACCTATACACACATGCACACAGTTCATTTTCACGTTCGTTGCGATTACATTTGCATGCAATGAATTTATTACACATGTGAAGGGGTGCGGAGTTTATTAGGCAATCAGCGTCTAGGCACAATGTTATTAGCTGGCACTGAAACTGACCACAAATTGCTTTTTTTTTTTGAGTCGGTGGTCCTAAGCCGACACCAAGACAACTGGACAGTGCATGCGGTAATAATAAATTAGAGATTCCCTCGTTACCTTAGTCTACGTTAGAGCTTATTGCATTTGGACAGGGCCAGGCGCTCAGTATGCCAATCTGATTAGCAATACTGGATTTGATGATGGGTTTTAATCAATAGCTGGCAATGGAATGTGTGGTTATGAAAATAGAATAAATGCTGACTATGCTTTGAGAAACTAACGCATCACTATTGTACTCGAAAATAATTTCACTATAATGCCTTTTTTATTTATCTGAGAAAGTTGTTGCTCGCAGGTTTCCAACTTGAATTAAGTATAATATGTCTATAATATTATGCAATATGTAGCTTACACAATTTAAATTACTTTCAAAATTAACTCAAGATGAGTTGCAAAAATATCCCATACTCTCTGATCAATTCATTCGCGCTTTTTTATCCGTCATATTTATGGCATTATTTTCCTCCTTCACTTGTTATCAATCAATTTATTCTTCCATCTCTGATCAAAATATTTGGCATTGCACGATGGGCCTTATTTTATCCCATAAAAATTCTCAATGCAAACAAACGGCCTGGATGCTTTTTTTTAAAAGGCCTCTCCGGACAAAATTATAGCGAAAAGCAACTTGGAGCGACTTGAAGTAATCGAGCCGGTTACCCGAAATGGGGCGGATAAAAACGACACGGCCAGAGTCGTGTAAACATCCCTCAAGTTCCGCTCTAAATGAGACGGAAGTGATTAGTGCTTTCCAGTCGCTTGTCTCCCGTTAATTGAACGGACATTTAAATTCGCAATTAAACTTGACACCGTCCTAAAAAGCGAAGGGTGCTGCTGCTGCTGCTGCTGTTTGGGGGAGGAGGAAACTGCGTGATTTGCGGCTCGGAGAGGGAATCCCCCTTTTATAACAGACCCTTTTCTCTCCGGATGGACCTCCGGGACCTCTTTCCGGGACTCAGGCTCCCGGAAAAGGCATCGGATTCCGTGTTTACAGCAGCTGACTCGGCCCAAATCCACTCTTATAATAAAGTGAGGATATATTGTGATTATTGCGGGGGGTATAAATTTATAAGTGAGTTCCCCCCCCCCTCTCTCCCACCCTTATTTTCTTCAGCCCCTCTCTCTCTCTGCTGGAGCCAGGCACTCGCCGGAATATTATGTTGAGTATGAATATTGCATGAAGATCATTTATGGGCGATGCATTCGCTTAACAGGCTTGTACCGTCTCGCGGGAGCAAATTACCGGGCGCGAATGTGTGGCAGGGACTCGGACTTCGTTATTTCACATGACCGCTTGACTTGTCCCTTGGCCGGCCCCGGCCTGATGCCTACAATATATTCTCCTGGATGGCTCGACGAATAATGGAAAGGAAAGGGCGGCCAGCAGCAGCAGGATAGACACAGAGAGAAAAAAAAACCGGTACGCTGAAAATACTGAGATGAAATGAAAAAAAGGACGTGATTATACACTGCAAAACAAGGTGTTTCGCAATTATTCGGATATACGCCAAAAATTATTCTCTGGTAGTCCGTAGAGTTATCAAATGTGATTGGAATCATTTTTGATGCACCCTGTAGGTGCTGTCTAATAGGCTGCGTGCTCACTCGAGTCGAAGTGATGGAGCTGAGGATTCTTGGATAACACTGGTGATTTAGGTAGAAGACGGCATAAATTTGAGTCAAGTACATGCTGGGTGAGTCAGATCATGTTTATTCAGTTGTGTCAAATCAACATTCGAATGGCTCGCGTGGGTGAGTTACCATCTTTTAGGTGCTTCATGGTCAGAGGAATAACTAGACATTAGTTGGATGCCAACCAAAATAATATTCTTTAGTTATGTTGTTTTGTCAATAAACTATAACCCGTGCTCGTAATCTTGAGTTGTAATATTACTTTCGGATAAAATTAATTGCAAAAAAATTCGTGCAAAATTAGAAAGTCGCACAGATATACCAAACGAGAGGTACGAGTAGTCCATGAAAACTGTAGGATTTATATTGGTGAGTTTAGTGTAAAAATATATTTTAATGAAAGCAAGATAACTGAAATTAATCCAAACGACCCGCTACGCCAAACTTAGGTCATATTCAATGTATTTTATAAGTTGTTTTTTAAATATAAGTGTACCAAATAAAGTCGGACCCTTAACTTATTTTATCAAAGAAATTATACCGATGAGGAGCAATGAATAAAAAAACTATTTCAGAAAGACGACGTCAAGTAGTGACATTTCCATTATACTTATTGTGCTCGCGTGAGTGGTGTGTTGATATCATTCTGTTATCGAAATATGTGAGATTATTTTTTAAGTTTCTTCTCTTTGGCATAACGTGACTTCAAAATTGGTCAGAGTTCGTATCTCACTACTGATTTTTAGAAAATAGAGTAGCTAAGTAACAACCTATGTGGCTACGTAACTGATTCTTACAGGTGTAATGATAAACGCAGCTAATCTTTCAAAACAATTTTCTCTTACCCTATAACTTCCTCCTTTCATCGAATATAGGTATATTTATACATCATAGGCTATATTCGTTAATTTTAGGTGATAAATGATGGCAGAAGTATAGAACGAAAAGATCATAATAACATTTACCATATTTTTATAAAGCAGCGCTACCAGTTCTTCGCAAGCCTGCACAAGTCCTATATAATTATTATGGGCAGTCCATGCGGTAGCTGCAGCGCTACTCAAACTGCACATTTTGTTGTGAGAAGAGGTAGGGCCCGGCACGGTGGGCACTACTTTACAATCTGAGTCTTTATAAGAACGTCAAGTCAATGTTTTGAAAATTATCTTCTTATACACAAAGTTTCGAATGTTCTCAATAATTATTTTGTGATTCAGTCAGTCAATTGCATAATCTAAGTTTGTGTTCATTTTCCCCTGAGTAATTCCCTGGTCCAAAATTGCGACGTTACGGGTGACCTCTTCACCCATTTACATCTGAGGTCAATGGTTGGATGTATTGCAGTAATTGCACTCTCCTTCGACAGAACGTTAGAAGCAAATATTTTAGATAATCTCTGAAAGCAACCCTATTCCATAGTAACTCTTTAATGTGAAATGAGCTGCTTACTACCGGATAATTCAGTTGGAACACCTTGCATCTAGTGTGACATGTAAGAATATTACTGTCCAGCCTCAATACCGGTTGCAATTAGCAATTTTTGCGACATGTCTGCCTTTTTGTATAGAATTCTGATAATCTGCTTTACCAAAACCGTCGGTAAACATTACAGTTCTTGACAACAACAATAATTATTATTAGCGACTCCTTCTCCTCCTTAAAAAAAATCAGTGCCAGAAACGAGGCCAATTTATGTCGCATTTGTCGCCTAGTTATTTGCATCGAATTTGCAGAGCACCGGGCCTCCTCCCCCATCAGTCTCCTTACCCCCTTCCTCCTCTCCCTTGCCGTGCGCGTAATTATCCTGCGGGGTCTTTGAATATTAAAAGGATCCATTTAGAGAAGGAAGAAAGAAGCTCGCAGACACAAAGGGGAGAAATTAATCCCGAGTCGCGTTCAGGGGGCCCCCTGCTCCTTCGTCTTTCTAATGAGCGAGCGATTCAAATGTGATCTCCTCTCAATTAACTCCTATATTTTTCAAGCAACTTTTCTTTTTTTTTCTCTCTCTCTCTCCTCCTCCAGTCCTTCTTACGACTTACCTTCTTTTCTTTCTCCCTCCCTATATACCCCCCCTATATAGGAAAAAGCATTTTAGCGCGTTCAATTTGTCCCGGAGAAAACGGGGCATTTGCACAATTCGAGGGGGGCAAATCTCTCAGCCTCCCTCCCTCCCTCCCTCCCCCTGTTATCCAGCAAGGCAAATTGAATGGGATGGCTTTCATTTTCTCCGATGTTTCTGCCAGCTGTGATTACATGCTTAGATAACACCGCCCTCTGCCGTCTTCTCCATAAACTTTCCTCCGAGGTCCTGCATGTCTATTGAGGAAAATACATGTCTCAGTAAGCTCCTTTTTCAAGGGAGGTCTGGAGAAAAGCCCACCCCTTAAACTTCTTTCCACCCTTTCATGTCTCCAAGCACTTTTTCTCTCTCTAAGGAGATGATTACTGCATAGGATCTTCCTTTTGGACCCGAGTCCCTTTGCTATACTTGCAGAGAGGGAATTAAGTCGCAACTTCATTACAAGTCCTATTTTTCACAATGGAGGAGCCCAACAACTATATAAATTTGAATCGAACCCGCCGCCTACGCAAGGTTTTCAAACCGATTCAAATGGACGACTTAATGTTGGCAAATTGGGGGAAGAGTAATTATAGACACCCACCCTGTGCTGGCGCAGAGGGCACGAGGGTCTACACAATTTTGTTTACAGCCATTGAGGCAACGACCTTATTACATTCTCAAATTTGGTGTTTCTACAGTATGGGGCTCAAATTGTTTTGGCCACTTCATCCTGGTCTTGAAGCAACCCTTCGCACATGCCCCACGTTGAGCAGGTGTGTGTGTCAAGACCAGGATAAAGTGGCCAAAACAATTTGAGCCCCATAGTGTACAGTGTCAGAGTTAGATGCACTGGGCATTGGAAAAACGCAAAAGGTCTTTATTATTTATCCTGACTGTTCAGGTCAGCCCTTCAGCCTCTCTTGCGTGCCGGTCAGTCTAGCTTGCAGGATAACTCATATAAATCGGATTCTATTTTCTGGGCTGACTTAAATGCGTTATCCTACCGGCTGCACTAACCGCGACGCAAGGGAGGCTGAAGTATTGCCCTGAACAGTCAGGATAATGTACATTTTCTTACGTGGACTGAATTTGATTAGCAGAAAATTGCTGGAATCGGGGCTATCCTCACAGTCTAATTATTATATCGCAATGGTCACACCAAGTGCCGGCGCACTATGTTTCTATAGGCAAAATACATATTATTTACTAGACGTATTATATGCGTGCAGTATACTGATATAATAACTCAAAAGCAAAGTGAAGGTGATGCACTTCCATCACAGATCAAAACTGTGGCACGTACACCCGCGAGCATAAAGATAGAGACGGAAAGCTCTCACCTTCGGCAGGCTGCTCTGCCAATCTCAGCTATTACGGTATCAAATATACTTACATAAATACACGAACCGACACGAACACACGCATGAAGCAGCTAACTCGGTCCAAAAAGTCGGATAAAGAAAGGTCAAAAAAAGGGCCTGCCGTCTCCATCTTTATGCTCGCGGGGGTAGCCACGTATACACTAAATAAGGTTGCCTACTATGTCTCAAACATTTATTTTTTTTAAAAAAAGGTCGCTTCAAAAAAATGGCTTTGTTGGTTGAAAAGAGGTTGCTTTTCTTTAAAACTTGTTTCTGGAGCAAACAAGCACCCCTCTGCATAACAGCACCAGCTATGAGATAAATCCGAAATCTTATTACGCGGAGTAAAATGGGGGTAGGTCATTCCATGCAGTTTGTAAGGGAGACACTGGGAAGCACCAGTCCAACCAGCTCTTTCCAACACTTGCTTCCACTGCCAACAGATGGTGGGAAACCATCGATTGTGTGGGCCGTTGGCGCCATTCACAAACTCTTCATTTTGTACAGGGATGTGACCTAATGGAGCACAACAGACGGGGTTTATTCGTTGACCTGTTAATAAAGAAGGAAAATGCTTTGCCTGTGAGAAGTTGCTTAAAAACGCACCTTTTGAAACACGCAAAATCGGTTTATAAATTTGTGTAGCGTTGGGTATTCCATCCATCTGTTGGCCCCCATCGAAAACTGCTTTCCCCTTGTACAAGTTGTGAGTTTATCGAACAGGTGGCCTGACACGCCAAAGCCATTGCCTATATACGTTGCCTTGAAAGCCTGCCACTGCATGGAGCCCCCATCCATGCAGACCCTCTGATTTAGGGTTGCCATAAACCCAGACCCGGCCTCTCTGCCGGAATATGTGAATATAAAGGTGCCAAAAGGAGGGCTACAAAATGCGTATACATCAGCGTACATCCCCCCCCTCCCCATTCCCCATGTGGACCCTCATATGCATACGTGATCATGTGTTATGTGTGGTGATTGATGACAATACCCGAGCCCGTTTGTTCTCCCGGCAATTAGTTACAGCAGGAATTAAATCGTGTATAAATAACAAATTTATTCTGTCGGGGTGGAAACGAGCGATTTGCATAGCAATCAGTGTGAGTTTTGCGTGTGGGGCGCCTCCTGTGGCCCACACAAACACATCCACAGCATCAGCACACAACTGTCACAAAGATGATGCAACCGTACAATACCTACTCGACATTTTTAAAAATGTATTTTTTTCACTCTCTTTGCAAATTGTGTACAGTACAGGGTGGTACGCTTCAGGCTAAATATGCAAATCGAGTGCGTGTCTTGGTTTAGGTGTGTGATGCATGCAAAATGATGATGTGGTGCTGGGGAGGTGCTGGCTCTCTCTCTCCCTCTGAAAAAGAAAAACACCAAGAATGGTCCACACAAGGTGGCCTTTTCATGCCGGCCTCCTCTTGTTATGATAACTGGGGATCGCCTCTTGCGTTTGTTGATTTTGTTACCTCTCGGCCGGACTGGAGTGTGTGTCTGAATGGAGAGAGTGGCCCGATGGTGGATGGACCCTCTAGTATTGCTTGGTGCTTGTGGACCGACACAAGGGCCCTGATGCCACGTCGGATTTTTATATTGTGGATCGAGGCTCTCCCCACCAGACCAGCCATCAGCACTTCAACGGACACCAGCAGGGTTTTTTTTTCTTCATTCGCGGCTAAGAGTGACCCAGGATCTAGAGTGGAGTGACCTAGTCGCAAAGTGGCATTCCAGGATATCCTTCTTAGCATTTGGACACATGATGATGACGGCTCGGATTCTGTTGATTCTCTCAAATTAAACAACTCGCAATTAAGTGGGACAATATAAGACACTGTGTTACATCAATTTAATTAAGGAAATGGCTTACAGCCTCACTGATTATAACATTTTAGAATAGCTTAATATTTTGCATGTTTTAAAACAATGATATCATGTCAGGCACATTGAATAAACTGGACTTAAACACAGGTATTGCATAGTAATGTTAATTAATCCATGCTGCAATTGGAAAATGTTTGTTGCATTGTCTCCAAAAAACTGCAACTATACCAAGTTTTTAAATTACAAACGCTAGTTATCTTTTAATGACACGTTTAAAACACGCTTTGCGAGTTTAGGAGAATCAATACCGTGTATAACATGTCTTGTCTTCAGAATCACTGGTTTTGCTAAATTTCGGGTCAGTTTTGTTTTTATGGCCATTTTTTTACTGCATAGAAAATCTGACTATTATTTATGGCACGTCTCATCCCAAATTGCAGCGGATGTTTTTGGCGTGGCCACGGTAACATAACGCTTCAACCAGTCATACAATAAGTTGCCAAAAAACGGTCAAACGTTCTATTCAGTCATTATTAGTCAGTCATTGCAAGCAATAGTAATGTATAGGTTATAAACAAGGTCGTTATGAAGAGCTATATATCGCAAAAACTAATATTTATCTGAATTTAATCAAATTCATTCATTTTGTGATAAATATTACATCTCGCTTAATTCTATTGTCATTTACCCAATGATACCCTGTAACACTGTTGATATTTTAGCATCAAAGCTGAGATGAAACGATATTATTTTTTTGTCCCTGAATAGAGTGTCGAGGCAAAAATAACAAACCCCGCGCCATGATCGAGCAAAAGCATCAGGGTTTGGCAACACGGCGTGGCCACTCTTTGCCATAGGGGCCTCTGAAAAAGGGAAGCCTATTTACCCCGGCCGACCATCTGAATAAACGAAATCTGATTTGGAATGTCCGCAAACAAAGGGGGCAGCGCTCATAATTGCCGGATTACTTATTTGCTTTGCACTGTTTTGAATGACAAGTGAAGTGCCATTCAGAGGCGTGAATGCCCTTTCCCCCCTCACTTCTCTCTACCTCTCTACCTCACCTATCCCCCTCCACCCCTTATAACAGCATGGATGGGGCGTGTATGGGGGTTTGATTCTTGGGTTCTTCAGCTCCCCCGACCTTTTGTGCGCTTCCTGTCCCCCCTGAAAAAGCAAACGGACAGGGGGTCCTGCTGTCAGCAGAGTCCCAAGGAAGCGCATCCTGGGACTTTTAATCTAAGTGTAATCTGGGGGTTTTAACACCTCGACGTATACAGCTCTCAGGGGGGTTTTTACCCCCTGGGGGCCGGACGCCCTGGAAGAAGAACCAAGTCCTTCGATTGTCATTCATGACAGTCAAACAGGGCTTTATGGACAGTGGCACTGGATGGCCAGTCGAGTGGAAGAAGGCACTTCCCCCTACAGTGTTAGCTGGTGGTCAGGACAGGGAGGATTACAGGGCATCATCATTTGGGCAGGAATTTGGCAGGTCCTTCCGATTCAGGGGAAACGGTAATAAGAGGAGAGTCTATAGAAATTTGTCAGAGGGAATGTTTGACCAGGAATATTCAGTGTCGTGGTCAAATCCACTGAATAAGTGCAGGGCGACAAAAGTCACATTTAGTTCAAAATTGTGTAATGCGGACCTTGACAAGTAGTCAAGTTAGCATTCTTCTAGACAAATAATTAGAGGATTATTTTGTTCAAAACCCACTGGCGATTAAGGCAAACTTCAAATACGAAACAGACATGTCCGAATGTAACATGGGTTATTTTGCATTCTACATCTTCTTCTCTGATAACACATCCAGAATGTCTTGTTCTACATGTAACGCAAGAAAAAAAAGTGCTCTAGGAAACTTACTTTTTAATAATATTGTTTTGAATATGAAATGGCCATTAGTTGATAGTTTTGGCAGTTTTGAATTAAATACCTTCTCAATTATTTAGACTGGGGTTTCGCTCTTCAGTTCATCGCACCTGAAACTTGTAAGTGCGCTTTCGGATGAGGATTCAATTAACGTAATAACTCAATACGAGAATAATTTTTCAGTCAATTTGTGCAAAATGATTTTAAACCGAAACGTCAAATGAAAATCATGAATAACTCTGATTTATTGCGTCAATATGTAAATTATTGTTATTGAAATGGAGCAGGTGCTATTTCAAGTGTGTAAGAGTGAAAACCCGTCAGCATAATTTATAAAAATAGGATATCAGTAGTTCTGGCATCCAGCACGGTAAGAGAGACCAGCAGGACATTCCCTATATTTTGCTTGATTGTTAAAACAAAACATGGCATGAGATGATCCACACAATAGCGCCAAATGTTCAAAATCATTTATTACGTCCGAGAGACGCTTGTTTGAGAGCAAATTAACCAGAAAATGTACTATTATGTCGGATTATGTATATTTTGAATACCTATACAAATATATTCGGCCATTTGCATAAGCACCAGGGCATTATAACTTTGTCCATTTGGTCTTCACTGCCTCGTAACCGGCGAGATGATGGCTTCAAACACATAAGGAATCGCACATCCTGTCATCAGGTATGTGTCTCTCCGCTCCCTGCCAACATAGGGGCATAAAAAATGACTTTTTATTATTGCTAATAATAATGATTAGAGTAACATGGCTTTAGAGAGACCAAGCGACACCCTTTTCAAAGCGTGATCCCCAGGAAGAATGTCCTTCATGTGCTGCACATGTTTTTGTGTGTCACCTCAGATTAATAAATAATTTGGAACATGGCCATTCAACACTCCTTCATTGTGGTGGGACGGTATATGAAGCATCAGGAAGGGAGAGCAATAATGTTCCCGATGTTGGTGCGGTAGATAACGGAGGGCAGGAGGTCACCGGGTGAAGGGTACCCCCTGCCTGGATGCCCATTGACCCGGCAGCGAATGGGAGGAGCGGCCTAATCGGTGACCATCCCTCTGCTCGCTTGTCAACCGACCCCCGCGTTTTTCAGTTCTTCCTTTTTCCCTGGGACCATCCCCTACATCAGCTGCAAGAATGGGAGGCTAATGGGCTGTTGTGATGGCCCCCGCTGAGTCTTCATTAAGGCGTCGACGTCAAGGTGACGGCTCACTCGCGAGCCATTTGACCATCAGCAGCAAGGAATGAGGGGACCAGCCAAGCAGCCTTAAGAAACGGAACACAACACCAGCCTCCTGTGTACATCATCCCATTACGCGGTTAATCCGTTCCGGGGTTGGGCGGCTGCCGTTACCAACAGGTAAAAGGACGGTCCATGTCGTGCTGAGATGTGTTTGCTTATTCCAACAAGAGCAGCAGGAGAAAAGGGCCCTGCTGCTGTAACAGTACTCTGGAGGAAAGGTTGGAGTTACAGGAAGTTCGCTGCAAAATAATCTCCTTTGTCGAAGGCATGACCTGCTGATGTCTGTAATGGAATTAGCAGCCGCCGGACACACACTGGTTGCAAGCAGCCTGTTTCGGATTGAACTCTCGCGACTTTTGGCAGCATCCAACTTGGACGATTTGCCCACAGGGCCAATTTGGACCCCACCTGCAGCTCCGGAGACAACCGCAGAAGCTCCGCCGAAAAAGTGTGGTGCATGCCCCAGGAAAAGCTTTTCCAGTCCGAGCCTTGCGGGTCTGAAAGCCCGTGGGTAATTGCATTAGGATCAGCACAAGGGAGGAAGGGAGAAGAGAGAGAGAGAGAGGATAGATAGACCCGGGGCGGCGACCGTGGGCCTCCCCTACCCTTTGTCATGCCCAATTTGACGTGGGGGTCGCCTATCCGTCAGGGGACCAACAGATGTCCTGATGGGCTATGACATGCACGGTTAGGTTTTATTGACGACAACCCCTCTGGAGTAACACGCCCTGGAGGTATAATAATGACATAAGCAAACTGTACGGTTGTTGGCAGCAATATATGCGCCATTTTACACGATAAATGGCAGCAATGACCGCGTGAGGCTTTGTAATGTCAATATTATGCTGTCTAGAGGACAGGGTGATATACTAAAGGTCCCTAATTCCTTTCGGATACAGGCTTCTCGAGATATACTGTAAAGCGAAATTACTCTAGTTGATTTTGTCAATTTTGGGTTCATTAAATATTATGAATCGCAATTGGTTTGTTATGGCCATGAGCCAATATAGACAGTCAATTGCTCAATTCTGCCAGTGTACAGTCACGATCATAAATTCATCTCCTGCAGGGTTGCTCAATACATTTTTTTTCCCTGATATACATCCAGTGAAAAGTGTCAGTGTAATAATAGAGCAGCCTTGAAAAGAATTCCATGCGCAGATATTGCCAATCGGGCCCAGATTTGTAAGTCATATTATTATGTAACTTCTATTTGGCTTCTATAGTCCCACAAAAAATGCAAGCTTACACAATAAGACGCAGAATTCTCTGATTGTGAAAAGAAATGTCGAACTGAAATAATTTCTTCAAAGAAGATAAAGCTATTGAGCAGAATTGATGCCAAAGCTGAAAAAATAGATAAAATGAGACAGAACATTGAAGGAGAATAATTCGACTAGCAGCTTTGCAAGTTCATCGCCAATAATATAATGTTGGGTCCCTTTATGGCATTTTATAAGTAGTAATACTGTAGGTCTATTACACGCTGGAGCAAAAGAAGATTGCTAGCTGGCAAAAGATGCGACCTTCAACAGATCATGTGAGACTGAGAAAATCTGAGACTTGTGCCGATAGAAGAATTTGTTTATTTCTCTGCTTTAATTGACACCATCGTGCGTATACCACTGCAGAAGTACCTGCATTCGGGTTGGTCAAGCTTAGCATCTCTAACGTATAGCCTATAGGATTTTATATAAAGGATAAGTTGCTGTTTATTCCTCTGAAAACGGGGTGTATTAGAGAAAGTGTGTTCATTGCCGCTATATGGATAGTAGAGAATATTAGTAATTAATTTGTAATAAGAATATTGCAACTACGCGTAGTAGCCATATTAACTATTAATAGACAAATAGTCTGCAACAAATCCAATGTATTGCAGGTAATAAAGCATTAAGTATACTTATGGCCATGAATCTGAGCACTGAGGAAAAATAATTAACACACAGTAACAGGCATCACAATAAACACAAACTTTAGTAATATAGGACGACTCGATGTATTGTACGATGTGTAATTATGTTATTTTCATTTCTACACAATTACGCTGCTGTATTGTTGTGTTTAGATAATTGTTTTAATGTGGTCAAATTGAAGTTAACCACGCAGAGTAAAATTTGTCGCTTCCGCTTGTAATGCTATGCTCCAATAATCCCGCTAGAACAGTCATCATGCAGCGGTATTTTAGTGAACTGTGTATAGTAGTGTAACTCATGCAACATGGTTCGTTTTTGACAGCTACATTAATTTACATAGTATCAATTTTACTATACGCAGTCAACTTGATCTACCCTTCCATGCAGCAAGAATTTCCTGTTTTCATTGGTCTTGTTCTAAGTGCATGCTGGTTTTTATTCTGTGCGGTCCAATGAAAATGTTTATGTTTCATTTGCTTGAATAGCCCAATCCTTATATAATCACTGTAACTGTCAATTTCAGCTACAATCATCATCCAAATATATGCAGAAAAATTTGGGAATTGACTATTAACCACTAATGGAACCATCATTTTCATCATCAGAAACTGAGTGTTATTTTGGGTGCATCACTTAAGACTTGAAATCTTCACATTGAGCAGAGTATTTCCGGTGTTTTATTCACATTGTGCACCAGATTAATGACCTTTTCCTAAAATGTCGTGTCGGATGAGTCTTGACGGAGTCTTGACGGGAGTACTCAAGCTCGGACGAGGGTTGTGCAATCGAGAATAAGTCGAGCAAGCACCGGGGGTCGTTAGAAATGTTCCAAGTTGTAACACAAAGCTGCAGCTTAAGAGCCTGGTTGACAGCAAGTAAGGAGGCCGTGGAATCTGCGTAGAATGGGGAAGCAGGCACCCAGGAATCAATAGCCTATATAGGCCTCAGCTGCGTGCTTTTCTCCCCCCAACCAACCAGAAGCAACATGCGCCAGTCTCTATACTAGATCCGCCAACAATTTTTTATATACTCTCTTCTTATATATAGATATACTAGCAGCGGTACCCGTTCTTCGCACGGGAAAAAAAGAGCGTGGATAATTACACCGAAATCTTCTTAGATCTCAAGCAATATTAAATGCAAAACTGCTCATTCCCTTGCATATGTAGGCATTGGAAGGGTGTAAAAATTCTGGTTTGTTTGCGTAATAAAGAGCCACGCAACTATGGCTATGTGGTGATCAGAATACAAAAAGGTGGGACAGATGGAGAGAGAAACAAAGAGGAAAAAGAAGAAAGGAAAGACTGGTATATCTTTTAGTCTGTCTCCTATCCCAAAGACCTGTCCAACTTGGGCGGCCCTATCAGTAGACGAAACTACCGCCGGCATAGCTCTTCAGGATCATGGGAAAACGAAAGCCCACCACCAAGGCAAGGTGGAGATACATTGGGGGGAGGGGACAAAAAATTTTGGATAAAAAAATTGGGGGAAGTGCAAAATTTGAAACCATTTACAGGCCTGTTTCTATGGTAATCACCAACAAAATTCTGTTGCCACAGGCAAAT
>JYFJ02001593.1:0-47329 GCA_000934665.2 Catajapyx aquilonaris
ATCCGCACCATCCCACTGCATCTTCGGCCCATTGAAGAAGGAACCGAATTCAGAATAGTTATTGAGCAAAAAAATTGAGACGTATTTTTTGGTGGTTTAAATTTTTTTGCGGCGTTTTGAAGAGGAATTAAGTAAAAGTGTAAATGGTAGGAAATCAAGTCACGACGGTGGGCGTCTGTGTTCAAAATTTGGAAGCTCTACCTACAGCAGAACTTGAGTTAGGGCGAATAAAAAAAACGCAACAAGAACAAGAAGAACAAGAACAAGTAGGAAAAATTCATTGTTGAAACATTGTTGAAATCTATGCTACGGTCTTACTTAAGGGCTATCGCCCTTAAAATAAATTGGCTAACACTTGGTATATGTTGAAATTTGAAACATTTAGATGCTTTTCTGGACATGTGAATTTCGATAACTTCATACTTTGTCCCAGCCATGATGTCTCATTTTGCAAAATTTATATTTTGTAAAAATGGTGTTGACTCATCATTGCCATCATAACTAAAATGACCCCTATACATTTCACCGTCACGTTTGATAATGTCCTTCACAATGATGGACTCTGCAGGATCCCAGAGAGTATATGCTCACCTCTCAATATGATGTATTTATATGATTGTCAGCTGTCTCCAGAAACCAGTTTGAAGAGTCCAAACAATCTCGCCAGATTGTTTCTTCCAAAAGGTTGGTTCTCTTGAATCTTATTGTTGGGGATAAACAATCCCTTACAATCCCTACTCCACTCTTGAACTGATCTTGGGAAATTATTGCCGGATTATCGCCGGACAATGCTCCTTCTTTGGACGGGTAAACGAGCTCCACACACTTCGACTTTGTTTCACTCTCCCTGCAATGTGTAGACTGGAACTGAATCGCGAAAAGAAACATGTAGTGTTTGAGTACGACGAGGAACCAATTTTTTATTTTATTTTTTGCGGTCGAGTGATCTGGTACATGATCAAAACCAGGTTCAGATGTCACTACCGGAATCGGCTTGCCATCAGTCACCTATAGGCACGAGAGGAGGACATGAGTCACTGATCTTCGGGATGATTGTTTGCAAGCATCGCCGTACCTGATTTAACCGTAGTAGTATCCTCCATAGCCCAGGCCGTATCCCAGGCCATAGCCGTAGCCCAGACCGCCGTAGTAGCCGCCATAGTACAGCTGGGGAGCAGCCAGGGTCATGGTGGCCAGGATGGCCAGAACAAGCAGGATCTAACGAGGGCAAGAACATAGTTAAAACCAATGGGTTAAACAGACTAATGCGGATTAACTCACCAAGTACATCATCTTGATTATAGGGTCTCCTTTCCTTCCTTCTTAGTCGCAAGTAGTGTGCTGAATCTGTGCTGTGTTGCGATCTGTGCCTGGTCCGGTGGCAGTGGGCCACTATTTATACGGCCAGGGGCTTGCTTGCTGGTTGTCGCCCTTGGTTCGATGGCCGGGCCCTCACTTCATTCCGCTGTCCTTCGAGAGCATTACACCGCGTATGTCTGCTGGGCGTTTTGTTTGGATTTTTGTTTCCGCTTTGGCCCCCTTCCCTCCCACGTGCTTTTGGGGACCACACCACTTTCGGTGGCCAGTTCAGCGACTCATTCAGCGAGGACAACAAGTATACGCACTGTACTGTACTGCCCATCACTGCTTTTTTTTTAAATGGGATATTGCATCAGCTACTGCGAGTTCTAGTTTATGATACGCCGAACACAAGCTGAATTTCAATTAGTTTACAGGACGAATTGCTGTAATTCAATTTCGGCTATATCACGAAGACAATATTTAGCATGTAATTGCAATTCGTCCCCACGTGAATTATCAAGAACTTCCTGCTGTCTATGCAGTTATCAAACTTTGGACATAAAAACATGTAGCCCACTATATCATAAAAATAATGCGAACATCCAGAATATTGCAACAATGCAATCTCTGAATGGGAATATCGCTGTGTGCCAAGACTTGTGCTAATTCTATTGGCACAAATACTTATAATCTTTTAATGAGTCAAACAAATTCGGGTTGACATAATTCATCTCTTCATTTTGGGCAGGTGGAGCATGACGTGTGTACCGTTAGGCGAATGCGGACAGACCCCCGGAAGGTTTCCGCCCACATTAAAGCCAATAGTCAGCTGCTGCAGCCTTAGTCATGTTCCGAATATTATATTACACGAGCATCATATCTCACACATCCGAACAGTTTTATTATCCTCCACCTGCAGGACCAGTTTAGGGATGGATTGGTGGGCAGGTTTTGCAAAGTCGCCGTATAATTGAGCGGTCGTAAATCGCGTCATTACAGCCCCCGGTTACAGTAACGATGCAACTTGTTACCACTCCCAAAGGCACGCTCCTCTTCATTTTTTTATTATTTATTTTTATATAAAAAAGGTGTGTCGTCATCAGCAGGTGTTAAAACACCGAAACACTCCGTATACTTTTGAGGTCCATCTCAATATTGAATTATTATTGGAGAATATCACACTGCGCTTATAATTATTATATAAGACTGGTTAACATAATAAAATTATGTACAGTATGGTTTGGGTCAAGTTAATTGTAGTTTGAAAAGGTGCCATGTATGTATGGAATAATGCCCGATCATTAAATAAAAATTTTCGGTTAAATATCATGCCTGATTGCATGACTGAAAATGATGAGAAAATTTCCGATTATGACTTTGTCCAGTTTACTATCCAAAATCATAGATTTTCTATGAATTTGCGTTGTTGGTCTTATGATTTTTGGCAAATCGTGTCACATCTTAATGTTCAAATACACGTTTGAAAGGACAAGGCGCAATGTTTCGTACGGTTTCGTTTAACTGCGGATCAGGATTGGATCAAGATAAAACAGTACATGTCAGTACCACACTGAACAGTTTTATTTATATTTTTTTGCGGTCAGGATGAGTGGTACATAATCAGACCAGGTTCAGATGTCACCAATCGGGAAATGGCTTCTCATCTGGAGACCTGAAAGAACAGAAAACTTGGTTAAGACACCCAGGCTCTCATTGCATCAGCAAGAATGCTGTACCTGATTTAACCGTAGTATCCGTAGCCGTAGCCAAGGCCGCTGTAGCCCAGACCTCCGTAGCCGTAGCCCAGGCCACCGTAGCCGTACCCGCCGTACAGACCACGTCCGTACAGGAACTGGGGAGCGGCCATGGCAGCAGCCAGGAGGGCCAGGACCAGCATGATCTGAGAAGCAAACATAATTTAGCATAGTACACCCGAGTCTGCAAAAATGGGCCAACAAACTTACCAGATACATCATCTTGGACTGTGATTGACTTGCGACGGTTGACAGAAGGTTCGGTTTGTTGTGCTAACTGTGCCTTTTCGATGTCCAACACCTCGTATTTATATGCATCTCTCAAAAAGTCCTTTCTATGTCCTTTCCCTTGGCTTGTCATCCAAGGGCGACGGCCTCTTTGAACGCAACGTTGACGTAGGTCTTTGCCCCGCCGATTCTAATTCTGGACCCCCCCAAAAATATTAAACTAAGCATTGTTACTAATAAGGTTAAGGTGCATAACTATTGAGTGGACGTCCTTGTGGCCGTTGACTTACATTTTGCTTTCATGGTTGAATCAGAAGTCTTTGTTATCTGCATGGATCTTACACCCCGCCTAAATCCTGACACTCACGGATACGAAAAAAATAAAATGAAGGTGCGATGCATGTCCTCAAGATAGGATAGCAAGGTGCAAGTACGCCTTCTGAGAAAGGAGATGACGCAGGTGAAAACCGTGTACCGTAACATGTAATTACCGATTAGACTTTGAGATAATTGTAAGTATATAGAACAAGGAATCTTGTGTAATTTCTGTGGGTTAATTTTTTTTCCAAACAAAAATGTTCGGTGCGACATTGTTGATTGGACGTCACTTTTTAATTGTGTGCGTCACGATTTTAGGGTGGGTTTCTTTATTAGACGAGGATACAACGGTAAAGTTATGATCCATCAAGTGTAAGGTCGGAAAAATACTTGGCAAAAAAAAAACGCAAAATCGTGAGACGGCGTGTGTCTTACATCAAATCGAGTCCGGCGACATTGAAAGCCAGTTTTTTTTTGTATGTTTCTTAAACATTTGCAGTCCCTCAAATCCGTTACTAGTGTGTACAAACTGGATCCAATCCAGAGAAAGAGAGAGCTATCTCACTTCCTATAGCCAGATACTATTATTGCCATTTTCGGGTTCGGATATATACCGCTACATGGCACCCAACTATCGCCGGAATAAAAATAGGTACAATGCCATCAGAAAGGTACCGTACAGAGATAATAACTGACAGCCTTGATATCGACGCCTTATATGTTATATACTACCGGTAGGCTGTTTGCGAAATAACATAAATCATAGCAACCCTTTAATGCAGAGGGTGAAACTGGCTGATTTATGCTGTTATTTTCACGTGCCGTACACATCCTTTAGATTTAAAACATCAGAAACGTGCAGAAGCTGTCATCCGCAAGTTATTTTCGATATGACAGTACAAAAACATATGCTCAAATTCGCAAGCAATCAGTTTAAAGCGAAATAATTGCAACAATGTGGCCAAACATCGATCAACAACGATGTTTTTATAGTTGCAAATTACACGTTTGGTATAGAAATACTAGAAACACCTTATTTTTGTTTTTTTGATAAAAAACAACAGAAGGCACTTATTATTTAAAGGGAAAAAAAGGAAAGATTGCAAATTGCACCAAGTCGAAGGCCAAATGGGGGTATGAAAATAAGCTGCCAAGAAATATTTTGGCAAGTTACCCAAAAGGGGCGCGGCACTCTGGAGGAGGAAGAAGAAGGCTGTGTCTATACCAAAGCATACCATTTCTGGAAGCTTTTTTTTAATTAACTTAATTATCACTCACGTCAAGTCGAATTTTATATGCCCGCCATAATCAGCAGGAGGTCTGACTTCATCGGGAAGTTTTGGCAAAAATTAGAAGAGAAGAAAAAAAACAGTTTTCGAGCGGTCACAAAGGTTGCCTCGTGGATGTAACCTGTGTTATTGCGACCTTGCCCATGACCCCATTGGCATCATCAAAACGGCGTCATTCCCACAGCATCCTCAAGGACACCATTTTTATCCGCACTAAAAAAAATCGGGCTTGAAAAAAAAATTTAAAGGAAGGAAAAATCGTACACGCCCTGTTCCGCGTGTCTTCCTCATTTTTTTTTTTGTGTGCGACCAATGGTCACGATCACCAGACTCGTGACATATACGCACCTTCAGGCAATGATGTGTAACATATTGCCAATAAACAGATTATGTAAGGTGTAATTCCGGGTTTCACTGTCACCACCAAAATTATATAGGAGAAAAAAAAACGGTCTGAAAAAATTGGCATTAAATTACTGCCATATTGAATATGAGCAAACATTTTTCTAGTTTGATTATTTTTTGAATTGATGACAATCGAGGCATTTCACTTTGCTGACCTTTTCCAAGGTGTGTTTATTGTGTACAAAATGATCATTTCTTATGGAGGGGGGAAAATGTGTGTTGCCCTTTAGCTCTTCGTAGACCTTGGACCGGTTGTAACAGACGAAAAACTGTTTTTCCCTTCCTGTGATCTCCGCCTGCGGTTTCTTTACCTTTCACATCAGATGACCTTCTCTGGTAAAAAAAAATGGCATGCGCGCTTTTATTTTTGCACGGGGCATATCAGAGGACCCTGATCCAAAAGTCGCCATTAGCAAGGCCAATCCACTTCCACTTTTCTTCTCTTTTTATCAGGGGGATTAACACACGCCTCGGAATATCTGCTGCATTATGCAAAACTTTAGGAGGAAGGGTTTTTAAAATATTCTTCTTCCCAGTCTGTTGTATATTTACTGCCCGTAAATATATGCTAGGATCGGCACGATCGAGTTAGATCATCCCACAGAAAATATTGGCTGAATTGTAAACAAGGCCACGAGGGTACAATGATCACAACACGGAGACCATTAAAAGAGAGGAAAATAGCTCGTTTAGTCATGACAAACAAACCGATACTATACGAGTTAGAATTAATATGAGAGTTACAATCGCGTACGCAAAGTGTGTGTACGCCTTTTATTTAAAATGGACTGGACAGGAATTCTCAAGGATTTGGCCGCACCTGTTGCCGGATTTTTCAATGGAATTCTTAGGTTCAACTCAAGCGGGGCACAAATCACAATTATGGGACAGTTAAATGAATCATCCTCAGCAAATTAGCCGCGTCCGTGGAGTGTCCAGGAAGTCAACAAAAAAATTTCGGCTGCTGAAATGTCAATGTCAGCCGGTTGTCTCTTTTTTTGAGGGCGAAAAAGTGACCTCGACAAGCGTTCACATTAGACGACAGCCCGTCTTCTCAATTTGTCGGGCAATTTGTCACAAAGCTCTAAAATGGAGTGAAATTTGGGTATTTAAGAAAAAAAACATCGCACGTCCACAGTCACTATACACAAGAATTTGTACTGATTCAACCCCTTTTTTTGCGCCAATGTCCAAGTGAGAAAATCCAGCCAAAGCACAGAAAAACCGGTCAGAGAATAATTCCGCCCTTTATAAATTTTGTGGCGAGAAGGATAAGTGTCCAGGAACAGGATGTTACGAGGTGACGAGTGATATACTTTGCCGCAATCCGGGTGACTTTAACGGCTGGATGGAAAGTGATCGTCAGAATTCTTGGGAATTAAAAAGATCCGCATTTTTTTTGGCCTTTAAAAACAATGTTGGCATTGACTAATTATTTACCCCCCCCCCCCCCCTCCACTTTTGATTAAACCACCCTTTGTTCCCTATCATCTCTTCGCGATCTCCGAAGGCCAAGAATCAAACCCATTTGCCTCCAGGCTGCTGAGAGCAACGATAAATATAAACCCACTGAAACCTGCANCCCCTTCCCGCAAAAAAAGGAGGCGTAAAAAATTGATTGGACGAAATACTGGTTAGTGGTTTTTAAATTTAGTCAATTTAAATATATATAAAGCAGAACGTTTGTATGTATGTCACGCCTACCTAGCCCACTTCCGTACTGCTGAAACTTGGCACAAGTACTTACGTGCTACTGATTCAGGGAAAAGTCCCCAAAACTGCACTTTTTAAAGTATAAATGCCCAAAATTTAGGATTTTCTCCTTAGAAATATTGTTCAGTCGACTATAACTTTGCACTGCCCAACAGTCCAACAAAAGAAAGTAACGAATTGTTGACCCCAGTTCAACTGTGAATGTGACTTATAATTATTATTGCAAAATGGGCATTTAATTTAATTCCTTCGATGTCCTCTTGAATTGTGGACACATTGTTAGTGTATATCATAGGGAAAAAAAATCCTACAGTTGCAGCTGCAAGGTGCAGCTCAACATGCACCAACTTCTCATAGAAACCTGATACTATATTTGCAATCAAATATAAGCCATCTACCATCATAAGTAAGTCAGATTTTTTTCTTTCTTTCTTTCTTGATCTTTCTTTCTCGTAACACGGCAGGGCGTGCCTTTCGAGCCACGCCAAACTATTCAAGGCCTCTTCTGTTGTTGGTGGCGTTCCAATTTGGCGAAATCTGAGCCTCTCTTTGATGGACCTACCCATGGGAGAGGATAGAGACAGAGAGAAGAAGAAAAAAATGTCGACCCACCCATCAAAATCCATTCAGATGTCGCCCACCTTGCAATGTCCACTGTTATCAATCACGGATTAAGTCCCCGCTGAATAATTTGCGTCGGCGAAAACCACCCGCAGAGTAATTGGCAATCATTTGGCGAGACTATAGGGCTGTGCTAGAAGGCAGCTAGGGGTTGGCATTGGCCTTGGAGAAGGAAGCCGGAAGATATTTCCTGGAGGAACAGGAATGAACCGGGATTGTTTTTTTTTTGCTTGCAAATATATCTGCTCCAGTTTTATTTCCTTGACATTCTCAGTCGTATATGACATCACTTGTCATCCTATAGAAGGAGTAACCTGGCACGTTTTCATATACATAGGCCACCTGCTGAATCTGGTGGCCATGACTTTTGCAACAGCAGTAAAACCCGCAGGATTTACAATTAGCGACAAGAAAAAAGCGACATACACGCCTCTTTGGCAGAAATATTGGCGCTAATTTCGCAATTTGCACATTAATCGCAGTAAGTAGGCAGTAAATTAAAGGCTGAAAAGGCCATCAGACACTTACAGCTGACAATGTAATAGTCACTGTCGAGAGTCTACGGCAGGCTTACTTTTGGAGAAATTCAATTGAAATGTACAGAACAATTTTGCGACTTTGTGGTCATTTCCGTAAACCAAGTATTAGCAGAAAGACCGCATAAATGCGCTGTTTGGCCTTTATAAAGATTGCCGATAAATCATGCGACATTCCAAAAATATGATTATTAATAATTGTGACGACTACAATGACATTGCTAGATGTTAGCTAAGCGTTCATACATTACAAACTTAGTAGCTACAATTTTTATAGATAGAATGACAGAGCACCCATATTATAGTGTGTGAAGATGATGAGGATGAGGAAAAGGAGCCACACCCAATTGGGTAACTCTGATGGAATCGCCGGAAGGCACCCAATAATGAAAGAGGAATGCAGGAGGAAAGAAAAGCTCCGAGAAGGAGGATGGATGGATATAATCGAGTAAAGGAAAACTGGTTCATAAAACGGCTGGATCGAGATAAGGATCGAGGCCCTTTCAAGCGGCTACCTCCTCAGTCGTGATTGGACTGTCTTGCTTCATATACCCACGCCAATTCGCAACAAAAAAAAGTGTGCAAAAATGCGTATATGAAACAGGGAAGTGGCAGCCTTGGCCTTGCTGACCAACCAGCAATGTCACGATGTGTCGGCCTGTTGCTCACCTGCTGACTATACCCTTTCTTTTTCTTCTTCCATTTTTTTTTTTTTGTAGTGCAGCCTATCGCTCCTCCAATTTTTTATATACGATCGCTTCGGTTGCATCGTGAGCAATTAAATCATTGCTCGATATAGGTAATGGACTGGGTTGGGATGCCGCCAATACGGAAGGAATAATCGCAAGGTTACACAATGCCGAGGTGAGAGAGAGAGAAAAAAAAAGCCGGATTTGAATATTCTATTTTGTGTACAGCTGGAATTAATGCAAGGTTTTTTTAAAAATGGGGGGCTAATGGCCATTGTTGCAATAATTGTGTTCGCTCGTATTGGACCGGCCACAAGCCTGCAAAAATGCGAGGGACATTGTCCTCGGCCAATTTTCAGCGTGTAATGAGCAGATCATGCAGCGTATTGTTATGCCTAGTGTCCTTGGCCAGAAAAGCAGGTTGGTGGACCCTATACTGACTGACTGTCGGCAGTCTCTTTCAGCTTCCTTCTTCCTTAGCTCCCCCCCTCCAACAAAGCAGAGATCGATTTCAGCGATGGATATAACAATATTAAGGGCGTTAGCACTTTGCAAGACCTCGCCTCTCTGTACACTTCCTACCCGATTCATTACGCGGCAACCCACACACGCCATGTCGCTGCATTGTCACCGTGATCCTTGGGATCATCTCCAACAGGGTCGGGACCTCGGTTCAGAAATCATCTGGCAATAAAAATTCTCAAGAAATAGGCTAATACGGCCCCATGTTCACAGTACAATTGTGATGCCTATCACGGGACCTGGCTTTGATGGAAGTTGGCACAGGATTAGAATACTATTTTTTCTCTTCTTCAAAATATCTGGCGATGTTACGTGTCGCTTCGGGGCAATGGCTGTTGCGTAAACTCTCGGTATACGCAAGTTTTACGAGAGGTGCACCTGCACTAAAAGAAATTATCCGGGGTGTTATCTAACATGTGTAATTGTGCAACTCGACAAAAAAAAATGGCGAAGCATCATTCGCAATGAATGTCCACCAGGTTTATTGTTCAGCGAAGTGTTTTTAAAAACACGTTGGAAGCACTTGTCGTTATTGCTGTACAATACAAAGGTCTTTCCTCTTCGTTTCTGTCCCCATCTTTGTGTCTTCTATATTGGCTCCTTCCTAATTCAAAATTTCTGCGGACTTCATTGGTTGGACTGTTGCGTACTTGGCCAGTGCACCACCCTGTAGGGTCATGGCCTGACTATATTGCAGAATATGACCTCGAGTGGACAAACTATAGGGTTATCTACCGCTGAATAATTTGTATAGGGGCCTTGGAAATTAGACCGGTTGCCGCCTGGGACCAATTACGTGTACATACCGCAATAAATTGGCAACTTACGACTTTTAGCACGCGGGTTTCAGTGGCAGCAGCATTCAGACATTTCAGACTTCCTGCTTCCAAAATTTCCAATACTATTTTGCATCATCATTTACCAATTGAAATTGTCTCTCCTTTTTTTTGTGTGTGTGGAGATGTGTTCATAATGCTTGATCCGATGATAGAGCATGGCGAATAAAAAGATACGGAGCTGACTCATCCTTTTTATTGCAATTTTTTTTGCATAAGTACAAATTGCAGCTCTCATTAATAGATTGGACGTTAAACACGTCACATGTTCTGCTCTATGGGTTGACGCCAGTTCGTTTTTTTTTAGTTAATGAAAAATTCATAGAGCGGTACAAATCTATGACGCCTGTCCCTCCAAGCATTGCAATCTCCCAAATATATAGGTTAGTCAGTCACTGGAAATAGTTGGCAACTTCTTCTTTTTTTTACGGTTTTCCATCCGAGTTGAGAGGGTGATCACGTTCGTGTTATGGAGCAATAATTGGCCGTCTCTTCTTCTTTTCTTTTTTTCCCCCCACCCCCTGCAAAACGGAACAGAAGAGGATGGTTGGGTGGAGACGGGTTATGTCACGAGTAGGCAGCAGTCCCTGTCCTTGGCCCTGGTCGCCTCGGGGCCGATCCCATCCCAGCTATATAAGTCATCCCCCCGGCCAGGCAAAGGCATCCGTCTCCACAGCAGATATCTGTTCAGTCTCTCTCTCGTACGTTGCTAGCAACAAACCCAAAACCGCCCAAGATGATGAAGCTGGTAAGTAACCATAATATTTTCTAAAGTTCTTTTTTGGCTCACCCTGTACGATTTTTATTGTAGCTTATGCTGGTTATGGCCCTCCTGGCTCTCCTGTCCATGGCTGCTGCCAACCCCCAGTACTACGGCTATGCCTACCCAGCCTACTCCTACGGCTATGCCGCTGTCCACCCCTACGGCTATGCCTACTACGGTTAGATCTGAAGAGGTCAGTATCTCCCTTCGCATATACAATTGTTATCATTGAATAATTGCTCTAATTTGCTGTGCTCCTCATGCAGAAACGATGCTGTCGGAATGAAGACGAATCTCCCTTATTCCTTCAACAAACCATTAGGCCTAAAGGACTTTGCGGATTTCCAAACCACAAAATGGCATTACTATGATCTGGTCTCCGACTCTACCAATTTTCTTCCACTTCTGTAATATACTGTAAAAGAAAAACAGCAAAAATACCCACTGGGCAATTAAATTGTTCTTTTTAAATCCAGTGCTTTTCAATCCTGGAGGAGGGGAATCTGTTTGCATTTTCAGGAGACGAGGAAAAGGTTCAGCCCCAAGTTTTATTTGTATAGGTATACTGAAGAAGTCTGCTCGAAATCTGAGGTTAAATCGCTCGGCGCAATGAAGAAGCACACTGCAGGAAACCTCTGGCACTTGACAGCAGCTGTGGTGTCCTCGAATGGCGGCGTCTTCCACAAGTTATATTAATTTTGCAAATACAAAACTGGCACCGTGGTGATCTTGAAATAAAAACACATTTAAAATTTATTTAACGACCGGTGGCCCTCACATTTACATTTAGCCATCTAGGACTGTTGTTGCAACAATGAAGGCTCCCATTTCAAAAGGCACCATTTATGTCAGAGAATTATTTATGTCAGAGAATTCACTAAAGCCCATTTGTTCGACTGCTCGTATAATTAAACACAACTTGTACAGCTGTAATCTATTTTCCAATGCATATTTGGTCCTAAGATTAATCAGTAAATACCTTGTCGATAATAATCATTTCGCGACTTGATTTTAGGCACAAAAGCAACGAAAAATCAGCACTAATGAGCATCACACAGTGAGGGCCGGTTGTAAGCAAATGAAGAATTAGCTGTGTGTCATTATTATCGATCAAATAACGCTGCGTGGCCTAATTAGAAAAGTAAAGTACGGGTTTGGAAAATGAGGCCTTCAAACTTCCGACTCCACTAATTGCCTTATTAACGCAATTAAATAACCGGATAATACCAGAGTTCGTGATTTTTTTTGCGGAAGTGACATTTTAATTAGCATGTATTTTTACCTTCAACGGGATTAACAAAATTCAACGGACTCAAACACATCAGAAATTCGTTCCCCTGACGAAATCCAGAAAAACTATAGGCGCATGATTATCACCCATTACTATATTAATGTGGAGTTCCGTTTGTCAAAAGAAATTCATTCATAATAATCAAGTCGTCAGTGTGACAAAAACATTGTTACGCGGCTGTAGTGTTTATGACGCGAGCTAATAAGGCCATGCTTTGCAAATAATCACTTGTAGAACTACTTGTTAATCTTAATGACATTTATCACCCGTCCAGAAATATAACACGGGTTTTTTTTCCTTACTTCTTGTTCAACACTTCTGTGGCCACAAGATTGATTGGGACCACAAATAAACCGATATCCCAATAAAAAAACAAACCCAATTATAAAAATAACTGATAGTGAAGTCTATAAGTAAAAGGTCTGTATTACTGTCATTACAAGAGTTTAATACTCAATATACGGCACAATTACTTTGACGCTTACGAAATAATCGACGAAAATGTGCATGAGCTCATTCCTCCTGCAATTAACCTGCTTTGAAAAAATCCTCACACTATTCAATAGCGTTCATTTTTTTATCATTGTATAGTCTAAAGAATAAATTGTTGGTAATTCCTTTTGCAGTAGACCTCATCAAACGTGCATTACGAAAGCATGACTTTCATCCACGAGAATACCTATGCTTCAGGCGGCTGCAGTATATTAATTAAATAATTAAGTAAAGCACTAAAACTCCGCGAGTATAATGTCTGGATGACTATAATCCTATCCTGGATACGACACGCAGCCCCCACAACCGAACCGACACTGTGGCTGCCTTCTAGCCAGGATATGAAACTGGGACCAGGAAAATGAAAATGTCCGCTCGGCTGCGAAGGAGGGCTTAAACTGTGGACCAAAATGGCCAGCTGCTGCATCTAAACAATCCCAAGCATCGCAAAAAAAATAGCCGCAAAAATTCGCCAACAAATAAAAATATCAGCTGACAGTGATGCCATGAATAGGAGCCTATCAGTCTACAAGGACAACCTGATGCAGTTGCCAATAATGATAGCAATCGACTATATTATAGACTGGATACTCCTCCGCGTTACAATTATCACCGGAGTAAATGAGGGGGGGCAAAAAATTATTACCGCCCAACCCGGAGGTTACATTGTAATGGTAATATCATCTGGGCTTCCCTCAGTTTGCGTAACAGGGTGTGGTCAATCACTGTACACCTGTGTATGACCTTGTTGGATTACTCTATACACACGCATTATTATAATTCGCACCCATATTAGAGCATGACTTCCTGCAAGCGGAATGTTCAAGCAACATATTGGGTTAACCAATTGCTTAATAAATTATGGTTAATCTCGTACAAAAGGATGAGGTGTAAATATAATTATGGTAGCTACGTTGGTGATGTGACAATATTAAAGGGCGTATCTCCCACCCAGAAAGGTGTGGCCTTGCTGAAACCAGATTATAAAAAGGTCGTCCGGTACCCACCGGCGCATCACTTTCCAAGCTTCCCAGCTGACAACTTTGCTCGGTTTCGCACCCTTTCAAATCAATCAATCAATCATGCTGAAGCTGGTAAGTTCACTCTCATCATCTATCCAAATACAGCATGTGGAACCGACACTAATTGATTGGAATCTCCAGCTGATCCTCGTCATGGCCCTTCTGGCCCTGGCCAGCGCCCAGTACTATGGCTACTACGGCAGCACCTACGGCTATGGTGTGCCTTACACCTATGCCTACAGCCCTGCTGTTGCCTACTACCGTTAAAACATCTTCGGTAAGTGCACAGACCTGCAATATGAAAGTGGTCAACTAATTAGCATCGATTAATTATTGCAGGACCATTGCTTCATCCATGACGACCCCCTGACGTAACATCAATTCGGACAACACCTTCACAAATTGTCTTCATACCTATGCTGTGAATAAAATCAAAGTTGTTCTTCAAACCTAGCCTATTATTATTCACAAACTAGCACTGAAAATGGGTTCAAAATATTGTTCGCTGCGAATGAAACATTGGTATCGTAAAGGGTCTTTATTCCTCACTGGAAGCAACAGGAAACAACTGGGAAACAACCAATGGGCAGCGCACACTGAGGCAAGCGACGGGACAAGTGCACTTAGTGACGAGGGTTAAATGCACTGGTTCCAATTGGTTCAGTGTCGGTGAGCAAAAAGCAGCGGTTTAACACTTCTCCTTATTAACTCTTCCAGTATTGTTATTATTACTATGTTTTCAACATTGCGCTTCGAGTGGCAGTGATCTTAAAAATGATTGTTGTGTAGCATCTTTCACGCTTTCAGCCAACAGCAAAATGAAGCACAATACTCATGACGTCACCGCGCTATGCAAGGGAATGCGTTCTAGTCAGCACTTGAATGGCGATTATGATTTTAGTGCCGGTTTACATGTCACCATTGTTCTAAGCTAACCCAGAAAATTTACATGCAGCTTACTTTTTTTCAGATCAAGTTCTTCAGATTTTACAAGGCATTCCTGCAAAAATTCATTTTCAAATATGTCAACTTTTCCCTTCACACAAGTCAATTATTTTTTTTGACAGCAACGCAACTTAATGAGGCAAAAATTTTAGATTTTAAAAAAATCTTAGAATAAATTCGGTCTTCAATGCAACACCTGATTATTGCAATTTAAAAAATGCCTGGATATGCACTACTAACAAGGGAAGTGTCTGTAGGGCCATCGGCCAATCGGCCCGAAAATGACACTAGGGGTAAATCGCAGGCCAGAAATTCATTGGTGAAAGTAAAAAGTCGCATTAGCCAAGCGTTTTCGAGATATGGGCGACTATAGGTGCCTGGCAAACACGAATAAGTAATTATTTACTGAGCTTGTGACTATTAATTTTTCCGAATATGAAGCCATGGAGAGAGTAGGTAAGCATCGGCAGAAGAAAAAAAAGTAATACACTTCCCAGAAAGCTGTTTATTTATTCCTGTTGATTGCAAAAGGGAAGATATGCGGTGATAAACGGTGTTGGGGAAGAAGGAAAAAGAAACCGATGCTCCGAGACGAGAGAGGGAGGGGGGGAAAAAAGTCGCTTCCCGCGGACTTGAACGCGGAGACTTCGGATCATGACGCGGACGCGCTACCGACTGAGCCACGAAGACTGTTTATAATTTCTTCTGCCGAATGCGCCCCATTGTCACCGAGCAGGTTTGCCGGGCACCTATAGTCGCCCATATCTCGAAAACGCTTGGCTAATGCGACTTTTTACTTTCACCAATGAATTTCTGGCCTGCGATTTACCCCTAGTGTCATTTTCGGGCCGATTGGCCGATGGCCCTACAGACACTTCCCTTGTAAGTACTTGAGGAGTTCAATAGGTGGCGGTCGGGACAAGTATACACAACGTCAAAAATATGATACATAAGTTAACCTCAGAAGATAACACATGATGAACCGAACAACATATCCGATGATACATGTAGAGAGTACAAACATAACACTGAAATATTTCAGATACCAGAGAGACAACTTATGGAATATAAATAGCGAATAATATTTAACTAGATGGAAGTTGATGAATTATGACAAGGAAAAAATACACCCAAGGACACATTACAAGATAAATGAAACATTAAAATCTGGTAATTAAAATGTACAATGCTTATTTCCATAATTGGTATGCACTGATGAGTGAAATTATTATTAAATGCACCACAAATATTGAGATCATATAATGAGAAAGGTCAGTTATTAACTTCCACTTTGAACTGCCAGATATGCTTGAAACAAGTACTTACAAGCATGTAAGAATGGCACATTGGATTATTATTGGCAATATCCAATTTACCAGATATATTCCCACAATAAAACATATTACCTGGCTACTCACACATGAACAGCATTGTCGCCTACACAGTCCGTAATCACGACATTTATTCATGAGTAAAAATGAGTGTAATAAATGAGTAATAAATTGGCTGAACATACACATTAATACTTTGGCGTGCGGGTATCTATTTCATTTGCATTGTTTTGATTTAACTTGACAGTACTGACGCAACATGATTTTCTCCCATCAAATCGCTGCAAAAGCGTGGGATACAAAAGACACCTTGGGAAGGACAACTTGCTAAAGCACCTGAGCAATATATACAGTATGTTCAAGACAGTTTCGCATAAGGGACTGTGACGTAACTAAGACGAAACGCTACTGGCTCCTGGTTACGCTAAATTACTGAGCTGAGATTATTCCCTGCAACAATGCTTCAATTCAAAGCTGCTGTGAAATGTAGATAAGTAACATGCTCACTGCCAAAGTTGACATGAAATCTACCTATCTTCGATGGAATCGACAGTGTTACATGTAAGGTCAGTGTATAAACCTTTCGACACGCTCACAAACACGATGCTCTAATAGCACTTATGCTCATCATGTTCTGTGATATTCTTTAATGACTGCTTACTTGTTAAGTACGGTAGTGCTCAGGTAAGGTGCAACTGCTGGGATCCCCTCTGCGAAACTGTGCCAGAACGTACACTGAGTGGCTGAACCTATGAAGCATCCCTAAGTGGCGAGCATGCAATGCAACACTGCGATATTGCAATAAAAGCAAACAGTCTCCAGGAAAGAACCAGCTCGGGGGCCATCCAGGGATCGCTTCCTTTTTCTCAGGCTTGCATGCACAAATGCCATGCCAAAAACCCAATAATACTGCAGTAACAATCAATGCACACCTACTCATTGACGCTAATTTGCTTTGGTCGTGTATAAATTCGTACATGTATAAAACCTGGCTTCAGTACAAAGACATATGATACAAATTCGGTTTTGAATTATTATTTTTTTCGTCTTCTTTTTTTAAATGCATTTGGGGCTGAGTTCGGTTAATTGTGTTAGACTATAAGTCAAATTATTTTTTTTGGCTTCTTATTTGCGCCATCATTCACTCATCGCCTGGACAACCCGAAATATCCTTGAAACTCACCACAAATGCAACGCTCTTCCTGTACAATAACTACTTTTAAGACATCTAATCTATGCCACGGACATGCACAATTTAAAATTAGCACCTTTATTTGCTCAGACCAATTCGACGTAATGTGTGATTAAGCTGCATGTCATTTCCTACCACTGCCAGTAAACACTTGCAAAAGTTTACCATTACTCCTCAATGAAATGACTACTGCTTCATCAAACACTTACGATTATTACCAGTCTACACAATCACTGGCTGCTTCTTTTTTTTTTTTTTCCAAAGGATATTGTAGTGTGGAAATGTGGATATTACTTGTCTTTAAAAATGACTTTCATGAGCTAGGAATATTTGCATAACCATTGCACATACAAATTTTTAAACTGTGAATTCATGTTTCAATTCACATTTTCCATATTGTTGCATACGGTACGTCGTAATTCATTAACGAACATAATTCTGAGGACGATATAAACTATTCCCACACTTCAAAAACTCACTGTAAATATCTGAGCGTTGCTTTGAGGCAAACTCCAAGCCTCTCACGAAAGGCAGGCATAATAATTTTTCAAATTGCTAAAAAGGACACAAACTATTATGCTAAAACAGCTGGCAAAAAGTGTGGCTTGGCAAAAATCCATGTTACGGTACGTTGCACTCAAATGAGAGGATAAAATATTGTGTTTCCCTACAACAATGAACAGGAGCTAGAAAATAAATAGCTTGTTCAATATGCCCAACAGTGTCAATAAATTCCTATTGTTTAGAATTAAAGTTGTCATTATTACTTTTCTTCAAGATAAAACAATGGCAGTATATTTGCCTATTCATATTGGTCAACTTTGTTGTTTTTTCAACAGTGGAACCCTTATTTTCCATTTTATGAATCTGTGCATCAATGGCGATATCCGCAGGATAGAACATTTCCTCCACATGCATTAGCGGATCTCTTTCACGACGTCTTGGGAGTGTACGATGCAATTAACATCAGTTGGTGCCAAATGCTCACGTAACTGATATAACATTTGATGAGATACCAAGCGGATAACTCAATTAATGCACAGGAGCATAAACTTTGAGCAAAAATTTGTTGTTTGTGAGAGCGCTTTTTTTTTTTTGCTCCTCACTATTTTGTGGTTCCTACAACAATCCCTAGTTTTCAACAATGGATTAGAATCCTTTTAAACCTGTTACAACTGCGGCATCTTGTCGCTAACTTTTCTTAAACGGGTGTCAAACAGCTCAACTGGTCTGCATTGTGGCATTGCTCCGTACCTTCAAATTGATTATACTTTTTCGTGGTTTGATATTAGGTAGCCACAATTAATTACAGGGACAGACCTGTTGCTTTCCCACCCAAGCTCCGGAGAGGCTGAACCACATTTTGGGTTCATGTCAAATTTTCAAGCAACTGTTGAGACCTTGTCAGTACTTTCAGAGTGATCTTTTAATCCCCAAAAACAGCTAACGACTAACACCAAGAATGCAGCTATATTTGTGATATGTGTCTATTCCCCCCTTTCCAAACTATGGCTGAACTTAGCCCACTTTGTCAGACTCTATGTAGACCAAAAAAAAAAAAATTGCATTCAAGTACCTATACGGCATGGAGACCATATATCGAAGCAAATTGATTAAAAATGCAATTGTCAGAGGAAAACAAGCTACATCTATCCTACTTTGGCATTCATAATTAGTGTTCGTTGGCACACGTAACAGAGACAGAGAGATAATAATTTTTTTTGGCATGAACTGGAAATTAATTGAATTGTAGGCGTAAGAATGTGAAAAGGGGAGAAAAGAACAGCAAGTCAGACCTGGGCCATTGTGTCCATCGCACTCTCTCGAAACCAGGTCTGCTTTTCCCTCGGCAAAGTATGCGATCCCAATGCTTACACGTAGTGACTTAAATCCTCTAACTTGTCGTCCCCTCCCAAAGATTCAAATGCATTTAGTAACAGCCTCAATGAGTTTTGCGTCCCAGGATATCGTTCCTTTTTGGAGGACTAATAACAGGTTTGCAGTCAGTTACAGTCCAACTGAAGTTGGACTCAAATTCAATCCTTTCACAACCATCGTGCAACAATTTGCTGCATAGCAGATATAAATTTCTTGGCATTATTTACCAGGTTATTGAGAAGCTGCTGGGACTCGATTGTATTATTTAAAAATCTTCAAAGATTCCTGATTTAGTGAATGTCCAATTCTGTGGTACTGGGCAAGAGGGCACATGTTTTATATCACCAAATCAACACATATAGAACTTGGGCACTACAGGTGCAAATAAAGATATTTGCCTGAAGGTTATTCAGTAATTATTGCTCGAGGAGCCTGAAGATATGAAAGTTTACCACAGATACTGTCCTGAGCAAAAATATTTGGATGACTGGTTGCAGGTTTGATTTATTGGAAGAGCAGAGGCAACTACGGCGTGACTAGTCACAGGTGTGGCACCACAATAAATATGCGTCCTACTACTGTATTCGCTGGCATTCCTGTGAACTCTTGATCTTTCCGGGACCAATGCAATGGCCCAGATATTTTTGCTCCGACTTAGACAGCTCCATGAATATTGATAACAACATGTCTGATAAAGTACACAATAACAACAAGATGTAATGATGAGAGGCAACAACAGGTATCACTTGCGGTATTATCCTTGTTGGAAGCGGGATTTACAAATGGCATCACCTTCGATTAAATGTGGCACCATGCAGTGCTTCCTTTTTCCTATCTTTTTTAGCAAAGATGTTTCACTAAATTCCAACGTTGTAGCATTTTAAACCACCACTTGCAAAACTGGATGATGACAAGGATGACACCCAGGTGAACGGTACCTTTTGGCAAATAACTTTACTGCACACCAGTGCTACGACACTAAAGATTAATATAAAAACTACAAATTGAGGCAGCGTTTTATGCATAATTTAAATTCTAATGAATAAAATGCTGCCTCCATTTGTAATTTTTTCGGTGGTCCCATGTTGCACATTTTGTTGCCTTTTTGCCTAAGACAAATGCAGTGGAAATGTCATAAATGGAAATCCGCAACTGCATTTGTCCTCATGAAGCACAAGTGACATATCCTCTGCAGAATGATAGGCTAATAGCTATTCATATCTCAATATTATAACGTTTACTGGACTTGATGGCAATTTTTACTCCAAATCACTAACAAAACAAATTCAGAATGCTCTGTCTCCAGTCAAATGACGTGTGCATGGAGTGACACAAGTGAGGAAGCAACTATCTTGCAGCTGATCATGATAATTCCACTGGCAATGAGTATTGTGCACTTCATGCTCAGAACCACAGAACTGCCTTGTGTTATCTGCAACCTTCGGGAGAGGCTGTTTCCGACAACGACCCTGTTTAATCGTCAAGTCCATCTCCCCCTCCACCCCCGCCAACTTCAACCCCAGTCCCAACTCCAACTGAAACCTGTCCATCTCCTCCCTGTCCTCCGCCCCCTGCCCCATTAGCCGCAGTGGTCAAGGAGGCCTTCCTGTACATTTGCAAGAATCCAATGGCATCGCAAGCCTCCTGCCTTTCTCCGAGGTAGCGACAGGATGCATCCTGAAGGGTCTGCAGGAACCGCCTGTCCGGCACCACCCCCATGAGGTGATCAATGTTCATCTCAGCCAGAAGCTCCAACTCCTTCCCGCTGAGCCAAGGAAGAGCAGACAGATCCTCCCTCAACTCAGAAACAAGCTCCTCAACGCTGGAGGGGATCTCAAGCTCTGGATCCATTCCATCCGCTTGGTCCAAGGAGCTCCAACTGAACAAGACATATGGCCGTATATATCAGCAGCAACACACAATCCAGTAATTGCAGGCAATGCGCTTTTTACCCAGTCTTTTTTCGCGGGTGGGGTTTAATTATATTTACAACCCTCGCCTTGTCATCGGCCACATCTGAATGAGTCGGGTGTCTTTTTTTTTTTCCTCACCACCAAGGTCGCCAAAGCCAAGCTAGAAGCCACAGTACTCACCCCCTGAGCTGCTTCGTTGGGATCCATTTCTCTTCTTCAAGTAGGAGCATCAGGACAGTGTCTGGCTCCAGGGTGCTGAAGTACTCTTCGTCATCTATCTCAGTCCCATCATACTCAAGAACGATCCGCACTGACGCAGCCTGATCCACACCCAACTTCTGCCTGGCTGAAATGGTAAAATTCCATGAGACAACTCCCTAATTCCTGATCAATAGACACAATACCTGTCTCAACCAAGTCGCACAAACTGGAAGCCATGATGCCCTTCCTGGCGTCCCTGGTGGCATCCACCACTTTGTACGGCTTCCTCTCCTCTCCGCCCATCCCGTTCTCACAAGCCCCGTCGTCCGCCTCCCCGTTGGTCAGTTCCTCCCCTGCGCTTCCGCCTCCCAAACCCGCCTCTTCCATGCTGCTCACCCGTTCCTGACGCCTCAGCGGTGCATTCGGAGTCGATCCAGACATGTTATACCACGAAGTAATGTCGCCTCACACCATCGCCTGCCATGAAACAATCAGTTTTTTTTAAGGAACACCTGAATGACCCGGAATGTTCCAAAAATTTGGAATCCCAGGTAGGCCACACCTACACCTTGCCAATAATTCTACCTGCATTAATTGCGACGCCGTGCGACGCCTCTTAGGAACACATTAGTGGATTCCACAAGAACTGTTCGAATTTTTTTGCCCTTTTCCAGGATTCACCCGGTATACTGACCCACCTGATAGTGTGTCACCAGTAGCAGCGTCGATTGTGGGGTAGTTGTTGGGAGGGTGGGGCGTCGGTTGGGGGGTAGGGGGGCTGTCCCTTGACGACGCCGACGACGTCTGCCTACTGCCTTCCTGACCCAAATCCGAACACTTGACAACACAGAGAATTTATTTAGCTGCGGGTTCCAATACGGCCGGTAGATGGCAGGACAGTGCCCGCTGGCTTGCACTGGAGCACCCTCACGTGTCAGATCCAGGAACTACGACACAAACAAAGCCGGCTTGTTCAACTCCTAAAGAAGTTGTCCTTGAAATGTACATTTTGCATTGTCTTCAAGACGTGCTGCTTCCCACCTGTTACGGGCAGCGCACTTGCAAAAACATATAAGGACACACCCAGACCGGAAGTCGACGCAAATGACACACATTTGGGCGCATTACAAGCCATAGGGTTCAGCCTATTTTTGGCGCCATTTACGAATAAAAGTACAGTTAATTGTTATTTCCGAGTTGCACATGATGGGGTAGTCGTAAACGCTGATTGGCGGTTTGTTGTCTGGAAGACTGCTTTTTATTGCAAGGGGGGAAGGTTGTGGTCCTCTCCCAAGAGTTGAAGGGGAGAGTGGTTTGGGTGGGTTGGTGGGGGAATGGGGAAGAGGGGATGGGGGGGGGGGGGGNGTGGGAGTCCCTCCACCCCACACACACAGTCTGCCTCTGGAGCCGGATCGAGTGAGGACCACAGGGATAACAACAAGGCTGCATTGTTGCCCAGGTGAGTCATCAACCCACACCTGTTGCAACTTATCCCAGGAAAGGAAAAAAAAAAAAGTGTGCGTCAGTCAATCCTGCGCTGTAACCTACTTTTTCCCGAACTCCCGACCACCTTTCTATTGTTGAATGGCAACACCCACACCTTCAACCCCACCCCTGCCACCATGAGCAAAGTACAATTGTGGCAAGTACACATCGAGGGGGTTCATGACCGGATTGTTTGTCGTATCAGGCAGGAGCCATTGAAGGTACTTTTCATTTTTGTAAGTGTCGACAGTATAGTTGTTAAAACTGCAGTTAACCTGCTTTTTGTTTGCGTGTACACTGTACACGTTCACTAACTTATAAGCGACAGGCGGAATGTCTGTCCAGCAAGATGATGTCACCAAACTTATTTACCGCAAATGACTCATTCAAGCCAAAACAGCCCACGTGCCCATTACGTGGGCGTTACCTGCAACGAGAGCCTAATTAGTACAGTACAAGTAGTCTCCTACAGTACACCCGGCTGATGACCCTCGATATATTTTTTTTTTTAACGTAACAAATTGTGATCAATAGATCCCGTTTAAAAAAAGAGCGTGTGAAGTGCCGCACCTGGTTACAACACACAGGTTAAACGCTCGGTTAGTTACACAGGTTTTTTGGGAGAGTGAAAAATTAAAAGTATTCCTGGTCACGAGCGATTGGCCCATTTCCAGGCACGTGGGTCAATGCCTCTCTCGTGAGAGGGGCTGGAATTGAACATGGTTAAAATTAACCCGTCGTCGTACCAAAACTGTTTCCTTTTTCTCTCTCTCTCTTGAAATGTATTCCGGAGTGTTCCTGAGGGAATTCCTGGAGCTCTTATTGGCTCCATCGCATCCCCTGAAACACACAGAGGCTGCTTACTTGGGTTGAGTCTAGTCGTGTCCGACTCTCGTTTGGGAATTGTTTTCTGCAGCATCCCCCCCTCTTCCAAATAGTATCTGTCTGCCACTAAAGTGGTCACGTGCCTTGCCTTTAGGAGAGGACTCTAAACTATTCCCACTTGTCCCTGTTTCCCTCAGGACAATAAGTGGGAGAAAGTAACGTACAAATGCCATTCAATGACTTCTTTTTTTTCCACTGGAAGGCTGCTGGAGAGAAATAAGTGAGGAGGAAATCAATTCAAACCCGTGCAGCGTACATAAAATATGACATTTAGCGCTTCCCCGCAAATCCTCATAAATTTTGCACGACTTTTGCTGTAAAAATTCAGACCAAACATACGGTCACATGTCATATGACACCAACAACACGAAAAGAGTTCCCACAGGGCCTGAATTACATTTTGCTCTCCGTGTACTCTCACAGGACTGGGTGTACATTTTCGCGCTAATTATTAATTTACATCACCCCTACCTACCCCTCTTGCATTTTCTGGCCGCGAAAATCCCGTGTGCCCATGACTTATTAAGGCGCCGAATCGGTGCCAAGGTGCACCAAGGGTTATGCAACCTCCCATAGCACCAAGTCCGAACCGGGGAAGGTCTGAATTATTCAGACCCTAAGGCAAATACGCTTTTTCGAAAATTGCGATTTTTTTTAGTTCATCACAACATATAGGCTTCAATGCTATCTCACCATTTTAACTGCCAGTTTATGCTGGTTAGTGCCGTTTAAATTATTGATTGTTCGTCCCAATCGCTTGATTATAAACTAACCGGCCAATTTGGGCAGTTTAAATTAAATATGAGGTTTTATCAGGTGCGAATGGGGATCGAATCACTTTGGCCATTTTTTTAAAAAACAAATGAGAAAATCCATACTGGAATCATCCTTGAAGTCCGGGTGTCATGTTGTCAGTATAGTCCGGTGCTTTGTGGAGTTGTGGGTATTGGATTCCAGCTTGGGTATGCGTAACATGAATCTGGAATCTTTGTCATTGGACGCCGGAAGCGCCTGTGTTATGATGAAGCATGGAGTCATGTTGCATACTTGCGCAATAACTCGGGTTTGTGTGGCATTGTTTTCGTACGTGCAGCGTATCATTATTCTGGTGCACTTTGGACTCATATTGTACAGTATGCAAGAGAGAATCAGCATGTTCAACATATCTACATAAATCAGGCGTCCACACATGTAACATATGACGCGGATTTGTTCCCCGCAGGCCAAAGCTTATCTCCGGTAAATTTTTAAAATACTCTATTAATCACGGTTAATCCCCGACACATTACAATAATCTGCGTAATCCAGCAGAAGCCCGATAAAATAGAAGTCAATACTAAATCAATCCTCAGTGTAATTTATAGAAAACTTCAAGGACAATTCGGGCTTAATCGATACGTGCAGGTGAAGCTTCAGAAATTCAGAAAATTCCAGGAAAATTCCGCCATAAAATATTGCAGAACGTGATAGTCACAAACTCGGGATCTGTCAATCCCACCTGCAGTACACACTTTTTTGTTTGGCACACCCTGTTGATTCAAAGAGCCCCTTGTTGTATAATAATTTGAACCGATGACCGGAGCTGGATGCACACCCTGTGTTGATCCCGACCTCCCAATGTAATCCCTCTGTAATCCTGCCCTCATTTAACGAGCCGCGTGCAGGTGCGCGTACCCACAAGAGTAATTAACCTGATCTGACGTCACACCCGGAATCCCAAAGTGGGACTGTGCACTCTTGCAAATGAACGGATTAAACCACCCCCCCTTTTTTTCCGACCCAGGGACCCTAACCCCTCCAAAATTGAGGATTAGAAAAAGAAGAAAAAGAAAAAAAGTTTTTTGGCGCCAAACAACATGCGCACATTTAAAGGAAAGAATTTAAGGAGACAGCCAATGGTTGGGGTGGGTGTGATTAGAGAAGGTCCAATTGAACGTCGTATTCCATTAGCGTAACTTTTGGAGAGTATTCACTCGATCCTCGGATTAAAGTCTTTGCCGCAACTGCGGGCCAGCTCGACAAAGATTTCTTTGCCAACTTTCTCTTGATTTCCGCCTAATTTAAATCCTGATCAATTTAATGCAAAAAACAGTTTTGTTCAATATGTAGCAGAAAATGATCACGTTGCTGTTGGTTGCTAGCGGAGAAAAGGGGCTGCGTTCGAACTTTTTTTTTTTTTTTGCGACCGAAAAAATTAGCTGCTGCCTTATATTAAGTTACAAGCTTACAGGTTGTAATTAAATTGCCCGGTTATAGCTGTGGAATCAAGGTCGTGACGGGAAATCTTTAACACTGCAGTAGGATCAACAGGACAACTTCAGTTAACTGAAGGCACTGCTCTGGAGAAATTGGGAGAAATTTATGGCTTATTACAGATTAAACTAGTTCGCAAAACCATGAGAGTGACAATCACACCATTTTAATGAGGTGGCCCGCCGATTTGCCACCTAGTACTATTTTTCGCGGATAGATGGCGCACGCTTCCTCTGCACACTCCTGCCACTCTCAAGTCGTGTGGGTGATAGTGGTACTATCAGGTCGGACAAACATCAGATGGAGTGAATTAGTGAACTTGTGACTTTCTTTGATAGGAATGATGCGAGACCGTGGCCACAGCATCGGGTAAGTGCATCGAGGATGCTTCCTCTTCGGTGGTGGCCATTGCTGGCCCTGGTGCTGGTCAGGGGCGGACAAGGAGCTGAGACTGATGAAGACGAGGGCACTGATAGGACTGGCTGTCCAGGAGCTTTCCACCATAAGTGTCACTGCGATGTGGTGTCGTACGAGTCGGTGCCAAGGTTCGTGGTCAACTGCACCCAGCATGGGTTCACCTCAGCTGAAGCACTGCAGCATCTTCCGCCTCAGACGGAGGTCCTCATCTTCACTGGAAACAGGATACCGGAGCTGCACTGGAACGTCTTCGGGATGACCAGTGTGCATGAGTTGCTCAAAGTTGTCGACATGAGCAACAACCATATCCAGGAGATCAAGGGGAAAACCTATCACAAGGTATACAGGATCGATTGACTTTACTTCAAAGTTCACTTTTGCACGGGAGAGTAACTTATTACACAAGGGGGCGTTTGAAAAGTTTGCATGATTCGGCCATGCTCTCTGCCCCCACTAACTCAATTAACCAGCCACGTTACGGTTGTGTTAGTGCTCTGCATCACATAAATCCCCGGAAGCACAAAGTCGGGGAGGTTTGGGCAAAATTACTCCCAATTTTCATGCTTGTCCTTTCATTTTGCGAATTATGGATTTTTGAATAAACTTGCAGGCGAACTTATTTAAATGTAAACAAGGTTACTTAGAGTGAATCCGCAAAGGAACATTGGTGTAAAATCTGTAATGTCAAATTCAACTCCATATCACTGCAGTGCGAACATTGATTTTGCAGTGTTCAATACCCAGATTAATTATTTGCTCAAGTTCAGAACCTCGCAGACATTTACATTTTAAACACTCTCATTCCTTCCCTGCACGGCAAGAAAACAATCAATATCACTTTGCAGCCACTTTCTCTTGATGAGTGTAAAGCTAGCGTCTGAGTTTTGCTTTCATCCTCTTATAGCAACTTGTTGGTCTTGTGGAGACGCCTTCCGACCAAATGTGTAGTGGCAAGTTAAATACCACCGCACTCCATTAGTGGTTTATGAAAAACAGCTTGATTCAATGCATGATAAGAGCGGTCTTAGGGAAATTTCTTGGAAGCCAAGCAAGCCAAATGGGCATGAAAGATTATCCCCCCTCACGCTGTTGGGGGGATCACATAAAACGCATAAAGTCCCCCAGGCATTTCTTCCAGCTGGATGGCTTCAAGGCATTGTGTCCCATCAATTTAGGATCATCCACTCTGAAGATGCAACATTTGAATATTCAGTAGCACGACTTGCAAAACATTCTGCGAATCACAATTCACCTATCTGTAGTACCTTGCAATAAATCTACATCGGGAAAAAGTGTCACATTAAGTTTGTGCTTTCGATCCCTGCAGGTGAGTCACGTGGAGCGGCTGATCCTGAACCACAACTCTCTCAACATATCCCTCTCTCGGCACCACCCACGCATATTCTCCAATTTTGCCTCCCTCCGCTCGCTGCATCTGACCAACGCCTTCGCAGATGGAAGCCACTGGAGAGTGGAGGATCTCAGGGACATCTTCCTCAACAGCAATCTAACCAAGCTGGAGAAGATCCATCTGGAGCAGAACGAGATGGTGCTTCTGGACGACCCCAGGCTCTTCTGCGAACTGCCCTCTCTCATGGACCTCCACTTGGGGGACAACAATCTAGTAGAAGTCAAGCTTGACCTCACGTGTCTCAATAAGATCCGATATGTTGATCTCGAGAGGAACAAGATACAAACTTTGAGTCAGGACACGCTAGACCAGTGGGACTCTTTGGCTGAAGGTACGTACCAGGTGGTATTATTTGCACATGAGACTGACCTTTACGATTTTTCACAGCTCTTACGTCTGACCAGTTCAGCGTGAACCTCATAGAAAATCCATTTGAATGCGACTGCCGCTTGCAGCCATTCTTAACTTGGCTGAACAAGACCAAAGTTGACGTGATGGGAAAACAAAAACTTCGCTGCCACACCGGATTCCCTGAAGAAAATGCGAAGAAGCACCTGGTTGACATCAAGCACTTATCATGTCGGACTACTCCTCGGCAGCAGAGCTCCCAAGAGCCGCCAGGCCAGGCAGGGAATGCTGCGTTAGGTATCCTGATTGGGATGTTGTTTGCTGCACTTTTCATACTGGCTTACATCAAGCGAGACTCGCTAAAAGGAAAGTTGAGGCCCGTGGTTGACACTGTCACCAGACGTGTACGGTATTCAACAATCGGCAAAGTGGACGAGCCAGAGGTTGAAGTTTAACATGACTGTGGTGAAATGTTTTTTTTTACGTGAAAAAGAAAAGACAATCTAGGTGCTACAGATTTTGTAATAAATTAATATCCAGTTTTTTAACTACTGCAGTGTTTTCATTCCTGCGTGAAAGCATGTGGCAAATTACATCAAAACCTTTTCATATGCTTCCATTGTAACCAAGGTTTTTAAAATTATGTTGGACACAAAAATTAAATCAAATAACTGCACACCATTTGTGGCAAAATTAATATTTGGCTCTAGTTATTTTCATAATTTGTAGTATTCATTCCTCTGTGCACTGGTTCCAATTCGCTACATACTGCAAAGGTTTTGATAAAATATACCTGAACATCTGTGTTTTTTTCTTCCTGAAGACTTGTTCTTTAGACTTCAGAAATTCTTATGCACATTTCATTAAAATTATATTATCGGAATTATACGCACAGAGCGACACTGTAGAGTTCCAGCTCTGTAACATTTTGTATGAACATGGTTGTTCGTACAGTTGGTAGATTTCCAGATGCGAATAATCACCACTTCCGCCCCTTGAGGAGGTTCGCTGCCAACTCCTCCGCATCCATAAGTGAAAGTCCAGATTCTTCCGTTTTGGACTTCTTTTTCTTTGCAGGTTCTTTTGTATCCAACTTTCTCTTTGTGGGCCTGCAAAAGGAAGTCATAATCATCACCTAATGCATTTGACAACCACTAGTACACATTAACTGCTAATTTAACAATTCTGCAGTAATACCATTGACCATATCACAGCAGCATTTACCTGATCGGTTCTTCTGGTTCCGATTCACTCCCATCAGATTCGTTATACACCTTGTCTGGATCAGGCAGCCAGCTCAAGTCTGGCTCTTCTCCACTGCTCTCATCACCATCGCTCTCGTCACCATCGCTCTCGTCACCATCGCTATCATCGCCATCGCTCTCACCATAATTCTTCTCACCATCACTATACTCTTCCTCATTCTCTTCTTTCCTCCAGCCCTTAGCTTCCTTCAGCTTTTTCATCTTTCTCCTGCGTAATAAAATGGTTGATGAGTCAACGTCAACAAGTAAGAGACATCGATATTCAGGCACTTAATTGCAGATATAGGCACCCCATAGTTTTGTTGACCTACTTCGAGTCAACGGAAACTACAGCAAGTGGCATAAAAAAACTAATTTACGGTGCTAACTTCAGGATAAAATATCAACAGAACTTACTTGGCCCTAACTCTCTCCCGATATATCTTCTTGTCGACCTGATCTTCCTCCTGCATGACCAACTTGGCCTTCTCGATGTCAATCCCTCCCAACTCCTCCGCTTCTTTCTCGTACTCCTTTGCTGCTTGGCTCATCTTCTCTTTCGTGGCATCTATCACAGCCTACGAAATCCAGTAAAATTTATGTTAGTAATAAGCAAAACAACTGTAGACGTGTGTCATATATTTGTAATCCCACAGGTCTGACTGACCTCTCCCTCGTCATCGAAGGTGATCTTCTTGTTCAACACGATCTTCTTGTTCCTGAGCTTCTTCACAACGTCCTCCTTGGTCACAATCTTCTCTCGTTTCTTCCTTTGCTTGTTGCTCTCCCTCTTCTCCATTCCTGCCCCTTCACCATCAAGGTCATGGTTAACTCTTCTCACCCGCAGGACGTCCCAGTCGTTATCTGAATCATCGTCCAGGTTGAAGGCGCTGGCAAAGGATGATGGCTTTTCCTGCTCCTTCTTCACCTGCATCGACTTCCTGGCCTGCTGTTCCTTCAGATGTTTTTCCCAGAAGCGAACGCGAGGAGTTGCAACCAATCCAAGTGATCTGTCATGAAAAATTTACGCCTCATGATCTAACCATTGCAGGCGCAGAAAAAGGATAGCAAACGACGCTTCAAACCTTGAAAAACCTTCGATGTCAAGCTTCCCAGCATCAAATATTTCCTTGTCCTTCATGAGGTGCACGTATTTGACATACGCCACGAGAGCCCTCTGAGCAGATTCCTTCAGATTCACGTAGCGAGCCAACAGGGCCTCCAGTTTACGTCGGATTGACACACATTTCGAAGGGTTCACCCTATTAGGAGGATGCCAGTCAAGAAATATTCCGTGCAAGGCAATTCATAAAACCAAATGCAAATGAGCTTACTCAATCTTCTGTATAGGAATTTTCTTCTGAGCCAGCCTCTCCGCCATGGGCATCTCCTCATGAGGTAAGAGAACCAGCAGCGATTCCCCTCCAGCCTGGAAGCGAGCAGTCCTGCCCACTCTGTGGATGTACGTCTCAGGGTCTTCAGGACAATCCATCTGCACGACCCAGTCAACCTTGGGAAAATCTGGAAAGACACGCATGGTCAATACGTACTTGCAACATCAAACAGATTCAGGTACAAACCTAGTCCTCTGGAAGCAATGTCCGTGGCAAAGAGAACAACAAACTTCTTTCTGCAAAATTCTTCGTAGACTTCCATCCTTTTTTGCTGGTGCAGGGTGCCATACAGTCGCAATAAGCTCACACCTGGCTGCATCTTGCAAAAGGCGTCATAGATGTAACTCACCTAGAGAATGCAAAAGTGGTGTAAGTAAGCGTAGCAATTATTCAGACTGTGCTAATCCAGACGCATTATCCAACCTGCTTGCAACTGGACAGGAAGACAATGGTCTTCTTCTTCAGGTGCTTTTTGATGAACGAGTAGAGGAGGTCGACCTTATGCTCCAACTCACATGTCACATAACTTTGTCTCAGGGCATCAGGAGTCGCCTGAGACGCATGTTCATGGACCGACACATACACCGGATCCTTCAATCCTAACCGAACTAGGTCCTTGACTGACTTTGTCTGAGTCGCGGAGAATAGAAGCATGCGCCTCTCTGGCGGCAGGTTTCCAACTATTCCATGGATGGTAGGCTGGAAACTTGGATCCAGGCATCTGTCCGCCTCGTCCAGCACCAACACTTGCAACGTGTCTCCGTTTAAATGCGGGTTCTGCTCCATGTGCTGCAGGAGTCTTCCCGGAGTGCAGACCAGTATCTGGTAGCTTCCCAGCACCTCCCGTTCCTCCTTCAAGTCCTTTCCGCCCACTACCAAGCGGCAGACAAAGTCGTGGTGGGCACTCACCTTTTGAAGGACCTCGTACGTCTGCTGAGCCAGCTCTCGAGTCGGACTTACAACGAGAGCACCCAGTGAGTCCCATTGATTCCATTTCCGCACAAACAGGATCTCAAGCAGCTAAAAATCACACGCACATGTAATGAGAAACAACGAGGCTGTAACGAGAAGAGCTTACCGGAATGAGAAATGCGAGGGTCTTCCCACTCCCGGTTTTTGATGCGCCCAACACATCAAGTCCCTTCAGAGCAAGGCCGATAACCTCCCTCTGGATCTCAGTCGGCCGAACAAACCCGCTCTCCCGCAAGCCCTGCAGGGTCTTCCTGGACAACGGAAAGTCCTCAAACGTCTGAATATTGGCCGGCTCAATCTGTTAAAAATATTAAATAATTCAACTTGCCTACTAATGATTTAAACTTATGCAATATTTTTGTAGTCCCACAGCACCTGCTGGTATCTCTCCTGCAGCCTCCTGATCTCCTCCTCCTCCCGCTCGATCGCCTCCTTCTTCTGCTCCCCCCTCCTCTTGTACAGGACCTCCTTAGCCTTCACCTGATTCCCTCCGGTCAAATTCCTGTAGTGCGCCCTTCTTTCCTTCCGATTATTCCACATTTTTTCGGAAACACGAGGACGAGGAGGATCGTCCGCCATCTTGCATCCGTGACGTCACGGCCAAGTTCAGGGTCGCCAACCGGCATTCGAATCAATACCGCAATATTAAATTATTAAAATGTACCAAATATTTATGTTCAATTATTTATAATTTTATGATTGTACATTGCATGTGTACTGTTTGTAGCTTTTGTAAATGTTTCTGGCATTCCTGGAATGTTTCGGATGATAAACAAATGACTGTTTTTTTTTGAAGATGGCGGACAAGAAGAATCGTGGGAATGGTGTTGGGGACAAACTCGAGCCCAAATCAGCCGAAATGGACGACGGACAGAAGTCAAAGGATGACCACCACACGCTCAAGGGTACGGCCAACCGGGTGGACCACTTGTCTTAACGATCCAGTGGATAGATTGGCAGAAGAAAAATTAATTAGCAAACTTATTGTCCACTCAGCTGTTGCTATGCAGGCCACACCCTGAAGGCCTAAGTGGCCTTATCAGGGTGCGGCTGCAGGCTGTCATGTTTAACCAAGTACATGTAGATAATATGTAGATTATATTAATCAATATGAAAGCACTGCCTAAGATATTAGCGAAAAATAATTGCAATAGCAACAATGGCCACACCCATGTTCCAACATATGCTTCATCCCACTGTATGCATCAAATTGTTTCTGATTTGTCTCGTTGATCTCACTTTCACAGCTGGCATGTTCCTGACGAGTGTGGCAGGCATGTCGATGCTGGGTGGGTTTGGTTATGCTGTGGCGGCTGCCAAAAAGAGCGACCCGACCCACTTCGATCAAGGTCTGTCGCCGTTTGATGCCAAGCAGGCTCGTTTGGCTGAATCTGGATCCAGTCTGGCCGCACGGGCTCTCGGATGGGGCACCCTCCTCGCTGTCACTGGAGTTGCATCGATCTCATACATCGCTTGGAAACTCATTGGAGCACAAGATGTAAATCACTTTGCAAAATTATTGGAACTTTTTTCCCTGTCCAAACGCTGAATGCACACACTACTTATTTTATTTAGATGACTGATTTCCGCAACAAAGTCGGAGCAATGTTGCCAAGACTGACCAAAGAAGGCCCTGGAAGGACCCAATTTGACAACCTGAGTGATCTTGTCCAGTACATCATCGATGAGGATGAAAAGAACAAGAGGAACAAGAGAACTGTTGATTAATTTGACAAGAGCAGTGTTGGTTTTTAAACCTGAAAAATGCGCTGCTTTTTTTTCCTTCCATTTTATTTTTAATAAATTATTAAAGTTTGTTGGTTAAAACAGAGAATGGGATTTATTTTCACCTCTATGAGATGCTCCGTCACAAAATGTATTTATCATCAGGGGGACAAGAAACCATCGTTGACAACAAAACAAACTTATTGCCACATGATACACTTAGAGTGCGCATGAAGATTCACCAGAAAAACAAAGGCACTTCATTTTAATCCAAATAAATTCTCATTTCCCGCAACTTGTCATTTTTATACACGTAATATCTACATAGTCTTGCACTTGTTGAATTATAAGTGACGTCAGCTACAAGTGTTAAGACACTGAGATAGGTAAATGGACGGGCTTGTAACATGGACGGACTTCGAGTTCATATCACTTTCAAACTGCTAGGAATGTCATGCGCGTGGCTTGTATTCCTTCTCTCACAGTATAACGCACAGCTTGGACTGAAACGGAAATCAAGTTATTACAACCGCAAAAGATGGACGGCTGTAAATTAATTGCGGAATGTTCACTCACCTTCTTCGCACTCCCCAGCCTGCTGCTGCTGTTTGACTTGGGAGCTTCACTCCCATCTGAAAAGCATCGCACAGTGACGGCGGATTATTAGAAACATTATATAGACTCGGGATCTTGTGTTATGGCAGGGACCCCTGTTGAGCTCAACAATATAGTGTGACGTTAGACTAACCTTCTTTGGGTTCCTCGCTCTTATCTTGTTGAGGGGCATCACCGGCTTCTGGTGGTTCAGGTTTGGACTCTTCCTCCGGTTCCCCCTCCTTGTCCCCTTCGTCACCTGCGCCCTGCTCTCCTCCTTCCCCTTCCGGGTTGGCTTCCTCCACTTTTGTGGGAGAAGGCGTAGTGCCAGTTTGCTTCCTACGCCTCAGGCTGTTGAAGAATCGAGTTATTCTTCCCTCTGAAAAGTAAAAAATGCATGTGATGAAACACTGTTTGGCCGCAGGGTAGGTACACCAGCATTCCCTTCCATCACCTTTCTTTGGAGTCGCATCGGTGGAGCCCGCCTTGTCCGTTTCATCTGGAAGCTCGACTGTCTCCAGTCCTTCGTCGTCCTCCTCCTTTTTGCGGGCTTCCGCCTGCTCCTCGTCCCCTGGCCCTTCTTTTGCAGGTTCCTCCTCATCATCGGCTGGCTTGACCTCCGCATCGCTCCTGGACACCAGCGAGTCCAGCTCCGTCTGCTCCTCCCTCAGCTTCTCCTCCAGGCTCTTCTCCAGCCTCTCAATCTCGGATTCCACTTTCCGGATCTCCTCCCCAGCACTGTTCAGACCCTCTCCAGGGATCTTGTGCAAAGGAGGCAGTCTTTGCAGCGGAGGAAGAGTGTTGCTTCCTGCCGACATTGCCGACGAAGGCTGGAGCACGACGAAGAACGTCATTGTGTATATAACGAAGAAGGCATCACTATATTTATACATGTTTTACAAGCAAGGTGCATCACACGAGCATATTAAAATATAGTGCTCAGGACATAATAAGTACGTACTGACACGTGTGCTTCATTGTGTGCGGACACAGTGTAGGCTGCCCTCCTTCTGAGTGGTACATGTACAACCGTATAAGAATTGTACTGACCAAACACTGAACATACAACATGCGCGTGAAGTGTGACAAAAACACACTTTTTTTTTTTTTAATTTCTTTATGGAAGGTACCCACCTGGTCTGTTTTGGTGACTCGTCCCAATCCCCAACTGATCCTCTTCCCGCCCATGCTTTATAATTTGTGTAGTGATCAAAACTACTAAAACTACTAATCGACTGTATACTATATAGCCAAAAAAATAAAAAGCAGTCCAAATGGATTTAGTTCTACAAGCAGCGAACCTCCATTTTGGCAGAAGTCCCGTTATGCATCAGTAAGTTTCCTGTGGTCTCTTCAGCATCCGAGTCGCTTTGGATTGAGTCCACGTTCTTGGTGGCCACGACCATCGTGTGACAACCTCCGCAACACACCTATAATTATTGGCAATTTATGAATGTGTACGTAATTTTTTTTTTAAAAAAAAGCTGTACATTTTGATTTGCACTGACCTGGTGGACAATGTGCCCTTTGAACCTGACTACTCTAGTGGGCAGAAACTCGTCCTTGTCTGGTTGGAAGTCTTCCTGCTCCAGGCACAGCTTCCCATGCCTCCCATCACCAAAAGTGTACAGATGACCCCTAGTGGTCACCACAGCCGAGTGACCCTCCCCGCACGACACCTGCTCAATCCGCTGGTTCTCCAACGAAGCGACCTTGCTCGGTACCGATGTCTCGAGCACCTCAGGTCCCAATCCCAGCTGACCGTTCCGACCGGAGCCAAACGAGTAAAGTACACCACTTTCTAAGAAATGAAATAATAAGTGTTCATGCAATGAATGTCATTTTCAATAATGAATATTACTTGAGAGGGCCAAAGTGTGTCCTCCGCCGCAGAAGACTCGCAGGATTTCCTCTTCAAAATGGACCTTATTCGCCTTTCTGCTCTTGTCCTCTGGAACACCCAACTTGCCTCCTTCACTCTCTCCGAAAGTGTACACCTGACCTCCACCTACAATAAGTCAACAATAAATTCAGTTGCCCACCTTTTATCCTAACAGTCAGACTTCTTTTTGAACAGGAATGCACAGTGTGTGGCTATGATAAGTCAGGATAAATATTATTACTCACAAGTGACCAGAGCGGTGTGGTAGTATCCGCATGCGACGTTGGCCACCTCTTCCTCCTTGCCCTCTTGACCCCACCAGGTCAGAGGTCGCGGGGTCGGACACTCCTCGACCTCGCCAAGACCTAGTTGACCTTCAGAGTTGCTGCCCCAACCGTACAAACGACCACTTACTGCCAAGTAAAAAAAATGGAATAAATATTTGGCACCTCAGATTTGTCGTGAGAGTACCTGTGAGTGCCAGAGAGTGGTGGAACCCTGCTGCCAGCTGCCTTATGGGCTCCTCTATCCCCAGGACCAACACCGGCTGATGCTGGTCCTCAGATGAGTTGCCGGTTCCAAGCTGGTTCTCAGAGTTGCAGCCGAATGCGTACAGCTTACCTCCGGCTGGGGGAAAAAAAACAAACAACAATGTCACCAAAATAAAAAACATTTGACATTGTTGTTGAAGGACATTGTCGGATGCTCCCGACTCACCTGTGGATACCAGAGTGTGCGCCTTTCCACACGACACCTGTAGGATCCTCTCAGGCTTCAGAGCTGTACCAAAAAAAAATTGACATTATAGAAACTATTGTGCGTATATGAAACAATGCAAATATATTGCGCGCGACTTACACTTGAGGCAGCTTGGTTTGTTGACTGTCTTGGTATGTCCGAGCCCCAGCTGTCCCCAGGTGTTGCTGCCGAACACGAACAGCCGACCACTTTCTGCACAGGAACACACATACAAAAAAAGAGAAGTTGCCCAGCACCCAATGAGGAACTCAAGTTTTGCATCGATTGCACTTTTTTTCTTTTTTGCAGGGCGTAATTTCTGGATGCATTATGCACGACCGGTCTCTGGTTCAATGAACCCTCATCCCTTATACTCTCTCTCTCTCACACACAGTAATGTCCTTCAAGACCGCATATCTCAAAAGTTGTTGTTTATAGGCATTTCCTTACCCGCCACACTCAATCTCCCAAGAGAGGAAAGAGTCCAACCAACCCGCAACTTGACCTCACGTAATCGCCATCTGCACGACATGTCTGCTTTCAATGACCAATGTTTATGGCTCCCCCCTTTGTACAGTTCTGGGACATTAATAGTGGTGCAACGAGCCAATGGCGGCAAAAGACAGTTGCCTCAGTATGACCTCCTTCACTTGAGTCATACTGAGGGAAAATTTCAATTTGAGGTCACTGTCAATTCGCAACACCATATGTCCAGCCCTGTGCAAAATATTGCAAGACATTACACGCAAATTGTCTTACTGCAAGACCGTAAGTACAGGGTGTGTGTGTACTCACCAACAAGAACAGCTGTGTGTTCGTCTCCACAGGCGACTGAAACTACAGGGTCCCTCTTGACGAAGAACTTGGAAGGAACGTTTTCGGCGAATCTGCTTCGGCCGAATGTGAACACCGCACCAGTTTCTGCAAACAGCACATTATTATTTAATTATTAATATTTTGAGATTCGTTTGTTTGTGTGTGCAGAGTGTTTAAGGCGACGTGGCGTCGTGCGCACTGTTTCGCGAAAACTATCCGGGCTTGTTATTATTATTTATTGAGGCCGTCGATAGTTCGACCCGAGTAAAATGCGGAGGCCCCCCAGCATATTGCTGGTGTTTGTCTGCATTATTCATGGATTAAGCACGCTCGGACACCAAGTCACATCGAACCATCTACACGTCTTTTCTATACTACGCAAAAATAAAAGACCTTTTGCTGTGTTTGCGACACCCCCTAAATCCATACCTTGCAACTCGTCGTTTTCTGCATTAATATCCATATTGCGCAACATGAACTCCATATCGGCACTCCAAACAGTGGCTCTAATTAAAATTAAAAAAAAAAAGGTTGGATAATCCGCCGATAAGTTCCTGATAAAGAAAGTGCGCAATTCTATTCGAGCCAACCAAAAGTAGAATTGTTGGGCCACATTCAATTGTTGCGGTTGTTTATAGCGACGTAAACAACGCATTGCTCGACAACAATTTATTGTTGCCTTTTTTTCATTGTTGGGAGTCCAAAGTAATTTTCGGGGTTATTTTCTGCCAACATGAGCGTAATTCATCTTCGTAATCCCCCCTAAGGCTTTCCCGATTGATTGATTGATAACTTGTGCCCCTCCCACTTAAACAGTCAGGGTCATGCATCAGGCCAACAGGTTAATATACATTGTATTTTAAACCAAAGTCTTCACCTCGCAAATGTTGACGCACAAAATCGTTTTGCTTTGCGGATTACATGCTTTCCAACCCCCTATCATTCAGTGCATTGCAAAATAAAAGAGATTCGATCGACTTTTAGCAAATGTGAATCGATTTTTTTTGCGATATGTGCACTGCAGGCAAACACACATGTGCTCAAACCGGGGTGTTTTCTAGCTACTTACAAAAATGAACGTCCTTTTTTTACTGTGTGTGTGTGTGTGATGGTCAACACTCTCTAGAGAATAAGCTTGGACTTCATGTGACGTGAGTGAGCAACAAAAGAATTGGCGGAATGCCCTCCCCCTCCCCCAACCCCACAGCAACCCCCTCTTTTCTGCAAATCGACCCCGTCTTCTCCATGAAACCAACGTCCCTCATTCCGTCAATATCCGGATATTGCAGGGGGGAAGATTACTATCTACTATAGACAAAAACTAATCCATTATTAAACGCTATTGGGCCGGAGCATCGTTACGTCAAATTCTCAACTTTTTTTTTGCCACACCGAGAGATTTTTTTTTTTGTGCGAATTGTTGTGCTCTTTGGGTTGGATTTAGAAACGTGCTTCTCTGGCTATCAATCATCTGGTTGTTGGATCGATACGTCGAAAAATGTATATTCTTGGTGCGTTGTTGGTCAAAGGTTAGTCAATAGGAATTATTACGCTATACATTGTTGTGAACACTTTCAACTATATCTAATCGTACCGTTTTTGGCGGGGAAAAACTGCAATTTCACCTTTCAAAACGGTTGCATAATTTGCTTCCTTTTTTTGCCAATTGAAAACCTCGACAGGTCTTATAATAGAGGCTGATCGATACGGAGCAAGGTGATTGATGGGTTAGATCACACTATTTGGCTATAGCTTTTGTGGGGAAGTAAAATCAAGATAAGAGCTTTTATAGGAACTAACTAAACAATGTAGCATATCGTTGTAATTGCAGAAAAATGGCGCGTCCATTCAAAAAAAAATCGATGAGAGCGTTGAACTCTCGGGAGGGGAGAATGAAGAAACAAAAAGGCGGCAGGTGAATGGCACGATTGTAATTCACTTGTGGACGTCCTCCACGCAATCATTCCAGGTGACAGACTGGTTCTATCCATGTAGCTTGGTTTGTACGCATACTTAAAAAGCAGGCTGCCGTGTTCGCATTACAAAGTGTCGTAAACACGAGTCGGATACGGTTAACACGAGCATCAAATTGCGCGTACTAATTATGTTTCGCATTATGCGAAGTGCTTCAAGTTCACTGTCATTCCGCGCGGAATTTTAGTGCATTTATTTGTATGATTCCGGCCTATACATTGTTTTAACAGTACGTCTATAGCTCCACAGTTGCATGAGATAAAAATAATCGAAGCTCATCGATACGCGCTCCCATTTTTATTCGGGCCCGATTGCAGGTTTGCAATCTGTGACCTTCACCATACTTTTTTTGGAGGTTGGCTTATTGTGTACTGACCTGGTATCTCAAAGTCGTCCATGTTTGTCCCTTGGTTTCTGTCACCATTCACAGCACATGAGGAGGAAGAACGTGTTTGTCCATGGGTGCCTTCGAGCAGAGTCTCCTTTCGCAGCAGGTACTACAACCCTGCTGTTGGCTTCTTCTCTGCTGCATGCGCCGCTCATGTATACCGCGGCTCTTCTATAGACAGTCTATATATATGCTACACACACACATGTAACGCCTACCCACAGAGAGGGGGGAAGACCTTAAAAATTTTAAAGACTCATCCGTTCAAATCAGCGTTACATTTTCCCCGTTGAATCACTTGGGGGCTGTAATGGTCATTACGTTGCATGTGTGATTGACCTCTCTGGAAAATCCACGATGGTTGAAAATCCATGGAATCAGGGTTGATTCCCACAAGCATCAATATTGCACTTTGGATCGCATGACATCACTTTTTCCGGTCCAGTTTTCGCCATATTTTGGTTTAAATAATGAACGTGATGTCAAATTGGACAAGGACATACATGTCACGTTTCCTGAATATCTCCGCACAGGGTGCTTCACAAAGGCGGCACACCAGCACAACCTACAAATGAAACGGCATTGTCCACAACCTTTTTTTTTTTTCCTTCTTGAAGAGTCTATAACAAGATGTGGTGAAAATATATATACCTCTTATCTCCCAGTTGCGGATTTGGAAAATGCAGGTCGGAAGGAAGCTCGTGGCGCCGCCAACCGGATTTAAAGCCCTATTTTTTTTTTACAGGTGGAATGGCACCCACGCAATCATGAAAACAAGTTTTGTTTGGATCGATTTGATCGATCAGGAAAAAGGCTATTTAGGCCCACCTGCTGGGGGAAGTCTAATTTGGTCGAGCCAGAGGGCGGTCGAGTTGCCTTTAAGGCCGACGACACACCTGGTCCCGGGTTGAACTTTCCAGATGATAGATGGCGGCAGAGGCTATAAGTCTCACGATTCTGGACTATAACAAAAGGTCAAAGTTGGACTAAAAGTCACCGGGAAATATATTGCTGTTTTTTTTTTTTGCTATTAATAATATATATTGAAACCGATCGGTTGGGGCAGTTTTGCAAAGGTTTCCTTTGTAGGCATGTTTTCCTAACGACAACGACAACAACAACAACGGGCCATATCAAAATCAGGGACCGACCTTTGAACGTCTATAAAAACAAAATGTGTATTCCGGGTACACAAGTTGTGCTAAAAAATGCAAATTATGTACCGTATATTAAGTTAGTTTCTGTACACAAAATGTGTATTCTTCATGTAGAGTGTGTACCTGCGTACAAAGAATAACACACACCCGTTGTGTATGTAGGCCTAATTTTAGAGAGTAAGGGAGGACAAAAATTGCAGATATTTCGTGTAATTACTTCGCATTTTACCAATGGTTCAGCTGTAATTGGCCAATAAAATCAAGATAATGCCTGACATTTTGATGAAATTACATCCAATAAAAAGACCATTTTACGTAATACTGGTGATTTGGCAAGGTTCTGCAGGTTATGTCGTGTTTATTAGTATACCAAGAATTTTTGCACTTTTCGTGAGCAAATTGCCTGCAGGGGTATACGTATAAAGAGTGAGATAAAAACTTTTTTTTTTGACATGTTTTCCTGCAGCTTGCTTTCGGAAGGCTTGTAATTTATATCACTCTGAGGTCCGAAAAGACACGCAAACGTTTGGCCTTTTCCGAAAAGGTTAGTTTGCAAAGGGGGGGAGGGGGGTTCGATATCCTTTGCAACACGTCGGCCGTTTGATCCTCGAAAACTGATTAAAAGCAGTGCCCATAAACTCGGATTAAAATCTGGAAAGTTGGCTCCCTGCTCATGATGCTTTTAATGAAGATGAAAGCGGGAGTTAATGCGGGAGAAAAAATGTTGTAATCTAATAATTGAGGAAGGTATATATGCACATATCTTTTTGTATACAAAGACTTTGTGTCAACAACTTTTTTTTATTTATTTACTCTGCTACTTCACCTCAATCAGTACTCGTTGAATTAATGCGATACAATAATTATTACAACATTTATATCGGGAATGGCACTCGTTTTTTTTTAAATGGAGTAAATACTGAATACAATGACTGGCATTATTTTTTTTTCGAGGGGAAAAAAACAAGTGTGGACGACATAATTACATTATGTACACTATAGCATTTGAATAGTTGTGCAAGATTTACTATAAAAGCTGGCTAATCACTCACTTTCGCTCAGATAATTTCTTTTCCAAAATTTTAAAAATATATGCACAACTCAAACTTTTTAGCATATCTTTAGGAGCAAGGGTGGTCCCAAATGATGACAGTAACAAGTGCATATGACCAGCACGCACTTTGCGCCGAATTTCAAAATAAAAATACAGCATACTTGTTGTACCAAAGATGCATGCCTCTTTACACCACACTTTCCAGCCAGGCACGTACCAGAGTACAAAAATAAAATTTGACATATCCGCAGTACACCGAAAAAAAGCTGCCTTTACCTCCATTGGTAAAACAAGATAAGTCCATACGTATGAGCTTCTTCATACAGGCATTGAATAATATTTTTTTTTCTAAAAAAGTCCATCAGCACATGAAGTCAATTAGTTGGAAGTCCCGCAGAGACAGACCCTGGACTGCAGGGACTGGCTTGAGGACTGTTGTGGCTGCCTGCGAGTCACGTACTTCTGGTGGAAGTTGACAGTGTTCCTGTAGTCCGGTTCGTACACGTCCGGGATGAGCATTCCCAGGGCTGCGTTGGGCAGCATCCGGACGCTCTCGTGTCCCGTCAGCCTCCGCTCGTACTCCAGAAGCTGCCTGAAGAACCCATGGTTGGGTCTGATGATGGGTCTTCTGGCCTTCACGTGGTAGTAAGCCCTCCTGAGACTCATCCCTTGGTGCTTGATCAGGTAGGCCAGGCACAGGGATGCTGAGCGACTCACTCCGGCCACGCAATGGACCAGCGTCTTGCCTCCTGAACGACGTACTTCCTCGATCTTATCCGCAACTGGTTCCATGTACGGAGACAGGAGAGCGTACGGGGAATCCTCGACTTCAACCTTCACATACTCCACCTGAAAATTGATCATGATTGTTATGGCCCGGTAATTTGGGACATGGGTCAGGGCTATGCTAAATATATAAGTGAGTGAGTAAAAAAGCAGTGGTCGAATTTAGTGGGCCAACAGCACGCACGTAACTGGACTCGATCCAGCAAGGTTCAGAAACCCTGTGTGTGCACGACTGACGACGCAATTAATATACATACTGACCTTGTCAATGGGAAGATTGGGCAGCTCGATTGTTGCGTTGACCACGCATGTGACACCCAGCTCTCTCAGTTTTGATGCCTTGACTGCCCTGGCCGAACACAGGTACAGGCAATCGGTGATCTCTGCCACCTGAAGCATTATGTTGTTCTCCTCTGGCTTCATCCCGGTGCTGCTGTTGCTGCTCCGGTTGTTCAGACCCCTCCTGATGAACAACACACAATGGTCAGAATTACTACAATGTGAGGATGACAACCGGTTAACGTACTTTGGGTGTATCTGGGTGCTACACACACCCATGACTAGCTACCATACACTACAACCAGGAGTGGACAGCTGTGTCCATGCCGTCGACCAAACTTCTTTCAAGTTTCGATTGATTCCAATTTTGCCAAGGCCCGATTCAAATCTGCTCATTTATTATTCATCCGGCCGTGAACTTATTTGCCTGGCCTTGTCCTTGCCCGTCATACATACGTTTCCTATTTACCTGTCATAGTACACAATAATAGGGCCTCTATACAAAACTCACAGTCCGAGAATCCAGCTCCGATAGAACCCGTAGGAATCATCTCTCTCCGGGGGCGTAGCCGGAGTGTTGTAGAGAATCCTCTTGTGCATGATGCAAGCCCCCCTCAGTCTGATGAGTCACAACAGATTCGCCAAAGTGATGTTGCCTGAAGGACTGTGTAGGCAGCAGTGTGTTGGTTTAGAAGCAGCTACCCTTTGCCTTGGCTTTCCTTTTGGCGCGCATCTCTCTCTTTTTACGTAACCAACTTGTAACGCCCTCTCCTACGCCAACCTTAACTCACTTCCAGCTTACTCTACGCATCGAAAAACATTTCGCAATCTAGGTTGCATGACCCATTTCGCTCTTATTTTTTTTTGCACTAAGCGTGTGTCTATATACAGGCGTTATTTGCGAGATTTACATAAGAACGGACGTTGGGTTACCTAATCGGATTCGACTTAAACTTACAGGGGATTACACTGATTTATGCTGTGTTTACTTTGTAGTGCTGCCCAACAGAACCATGCTGCACCAACACTGCAGGACAAACATATTTACATAATGGAAACAATGCAATTAATGCGTTTAAAAAAAAAATAGACAACAATGTTACTAAAATGGAGCAGACTTGGAGGCGTCGGCAACTAGTGATGATGGCGTCCATTTCTTTTTTTACAAAGTCATGCGTCATGGCGGGAATCCCGCAATTAGCTGGAGATATCCATCAAGAATCAATACCCGGTCTATATAAAAAAGTTCAATCCGTTATGGCCACTTCTTTATACTCTTTTTTTTTTAAATCCATCAAGGTCGTTCAGGTCAAACCTGTAAGATGTCAGACACTTTTTAACTTCTTACCAAGAAAATTGGCGACGGTGCGTGACAATATCATCAAGAGTGAACCTAATTAACAAAATATTGCGGACTGATAACCTTTACCTATAGTTTAATTAGCAAGTACCATGCCAGAGTTTAATCTTCTTGGCACAGAGTTTCCGGGCAGCGTGCGAAAAGTCACGTAAGAAGACGCTGAACAGAGCGAGATTCCGCAAATACTTTGTAAGTTTGCCCGGTAAACAATTCGCGTCTTGAAACACTAAAAAAAAAAAGAGAGAAGGAGAGAGAAGGATCGTCCGGCGGATGTGACGTCAACACTCGAGGAATTTAGAACGCAGCACTCGAAGTTAAATCTGGAGAACAGCAAATGGCAAACACTTTCTTTCCAATCATATATCGGGTCAGCGAGTTCGTGTGCTTTGATTTTCTTACGCGCAATCTTTATGTTTGTCCGGCATGTTAGTACCGCTATCTCTCGCACGACCTGAGGGTGACAGGAGTATGCAGAGGGAGTATGCGCCATCTATGCGTGAAGAATAGAACTTCTTGGTAAATCGGCGGGCACTGTCATACTGATTATACAGGTTTTGGCCCAATTTTGGCAAATAGTCTCGAATAAATCCCTGGTAGTCCATGGAAGTCCGGAGTATTCCTTCCGTGCCAGGTTTTCTTCTAATATTATTTACGAGCGCGTGTTTTCTAAGGTCGTAAGGAACTGCAGACGGCGTTGCCAACCAGACTCGGGCCGTCGGGACAAAAAAATGTCAGGTAATCAGTACAGCACATGACGGAAGGGACACCTTGAAGTTGCAAACACGCGAGCCAAGCAGGTTGACTCAGACCGAAATGAAAAAAAAAAATTCGAGCACACCCGAAAATCAAGTCGTCAGACCAAGTTGGCATCGTGGCAAAATTTAACGCCGTTTTATTTCAGGAATATTCAGTTTGGATGTGACACCTACAGAAATTAACATACCTCGAATACACGCCAAAGTTGGACAGAATTGGCTGAAACGGCAGGCAGATTATTTATAGACAAAATTGCTGCAATGAGTGAAACAAATTGACATGATTTTTTTTTTTAAACTTGTCTTCTTTCCCGTTCGTTTCCGAAAAGGGAAACGTGGTGACCTAGGCAGCAATGGGAAAGTCGCTCAAAATACTTTCTGAGAAGGTGCTCAGAGCGACTAGTGTTGCGAGTACACCTGGACAATGCCAATGACAATGGCAGCACCGCCTGGCATCTTGTCAAATGCCTCTCTGACACTTTCAGAACACAATTGGAATGTTCGCATCGCACCAAACACATCAACAATAACCGCGGATTGTCATGTTTTGCTGCTCATAAATTTATTTTCCCACGCACCAGAATACGCCAAAACCCACACACACTTTACAGTATATGTATGCGCAAGGAGTGAGTCACTTGTTGCCTGGAATGCTGCCAACAATGCGAGGCTGCAAAATGTTGGTTGAGGCAACAATGCATAGCAGATACTTGCAAAGTGGCGTTTAATTAAATCGGAATTATCATTGCCACGCATACAGGCTGTGGAGTGAAGAAAAAGTATAAACAATGTACCATTGTTAGAAAGCTTATAATGGCATGCTACGATCGTGGAAATGTCAAATGGTTAAGTTTGCAAACATGACATTTTTTTGTTTGCAAAATGTTCGCAATTTGTCCTGCCTTGAAACAAGCTTGGTTCCCCCGCTCGATACCTGTTCGCAAATTATTACCGGCACACAAACTCGCCCAATGTTTGCATGCAAACTTTATTTGGGCGAATAAAGTGGCTCGAATGTTTTGGGGTCAGAGGGTCAAGTGTATTTCTAGCATTTGAGCGGCCTAATTAAAATCCGCGGACGGATAATAACAATGCAGATTTTTGTGACCGAACCAAACATGCACGGAATTGTTCAGTCTAGCAACCTGTTTTAAAAAAGAGAAGCTTTGAGCAAGGATGATTGCTAGAGTGAACAAGTTGAGTTACATGTGCAGTTTTTTGGCGGGGTGTGAAAGGAGAGTGACGTGTGTGGGTGCAGCAAATGGGGCTTACGTGCCTTGACCTTGTGGGTCTGATGAATCACGCGAGTGTAATCAGAGAGAGTCTAGCTTTAGTAAAAGGCTAGAGGCGATCTATGATGGCGTGGCTTCAACTCGTTTCCAGGACGGTGGACATCCGGAACGCGTGTCCGGAACTACGCCTATTTTATATTCGGACACTATATGCAAAAATATGTACTATTTGCTGATGTTGAGCGAACCCGTTTGCCAAGTTTTTGGCCCATCATCCAACTTGGACGTTAGTGCAATAGGCCCCTAGCAGTTGGCGCATAGCCTGTCCCTCTGTACACTACTGCCACTCTCAGGGAGAAAGCAGTACTACATGCACGTTGGTGATGAGCCACCGCGCGGACAAAGTCCACTAGGGCGCTACTCTGCCCTCTCATATTGTTGAAATTGGGAAAGTGAAAGCTACAAGTATGATCATCAATCGCCTAATAATAAACAATATGTATATGATGGTAGCATATAACATAGATTATAGCATACCTAGGGGATTGTCGATAGTAGTTGAATCCCTTCATATACTTGAGACATTATTGGCAACCCTGCTGGTCACCCGCTGCCTCAATTGGCTTGTTTACATCACGTGACCAGCAGGGATGCCAAATGTTACATATGAGAATGTGCAGGCGGTCTGGGCAGTGTTGTCAAATTCTTGAATGTTTTGTTTAAGTAAGAAAGGTGCGCTAACCTTAAAATCCAAAAGGTAGTTGATGCAGTGGTTTTGCAGGGCAGATGTAATTCTCTGGGTGGTTGTGTGTCGGTGGGTAGGCGTCGGAGTGTGGCCGGACGGTAGGCGTCGGTGGAAGGCGTCGCTGCGCTCGGGCTGTGTGTGTGGGTGGGGAAAAGGAAAGAGGGGTGGTTGGCGTCGTTAGGAGGACGGGGACT
>JYFJ02001593.1:47335-76417 GCA_000934665.2 Catajapyx aquilonaris
GGGGGGGGGGGGGGGGGGGGGAAGCAGAGTGCGCCCTTTGCCTTGGGGCATTCCAATTCCAATCTGTACCTGGCACTACTAACTGCTCTTGGGTCAACCATCACGCCAAAAGGAGTAAAGCACATCTGCATTGCTCCAATGCATCATCGGTACTGGGTGGTACAGTACCAAATAGGTCGTGTACACACATGTGTGCAACAATCGCTTCTCTAACAAAACTTAGACCAATCTGTGCAGTAACATTTGAGATTATCCCACAGGAAAAACTCCATTATTACTAAGAAGCAATTAATCCAAAGCGATTAATTACCAGTTGACACCTAGGAACAACAGGGGCGACACCTCATTTCTCTTCGAGTTCGACTCATTCAGAGTGTGAGCAGCTGTTAGACCCACACAAAAAAAGGGCAACAACTACTAGTGAATGAGAAACGTTTCTTCTCGGAAGGTGCTCACAAAAAAAAGTATGGTTAAAAAAAAAAAATCTGGGCCTGCGTCCCAGATACGCGATCCATTCCTGAATTAAAAAATAGACCCAAGGGCCACCGAAATAGAGTAAGTGCCTGGAGCTGCTATCCACAGGAATGACACACAGAAAAGAAAAAAGGATCAGTTATTTTTTCCAGGAAATTTCAAGAAAAATCGCGGATGTTTGCACGCCCTACATTTGTTGTTATTGTTTTGTTTAGGATATTTTTTACGCAACAGGCCCATCCATGGCGATGACCAGCAGGCGCGGTTATGTCATAAACAAAACAATCGGATTTAGAAATGCAGTGGACATTACGCCATGTTTACGCAAAAAATATTGGCAGCTCCGGAGGCAAACGGAGACAAAAATATTAAAAATGATCCAGCTTGTTTGGCAAGGATCTGGCCGGAAAATGCGGTCGTTTCCCTCCGCTGCCAACTAGATGTACGTGCCTGCAAATGCATTAAAAATTCAGGACGTTAACGGTCAAAAACGTCACATGAATACTGGCTAAAGGGTCAGACCCGGTCGCCAATTAACGCCGCATTTAATGATGGACGTGACAGGCAAACATGCTGGAGATGACAACCAAAACCGTTTGTCCTTCAATGCGCCAGAAAATATGTTTCAGTCGCTAAAATTGGCACAACATTACGTGAAAAGCACATTGCTGTGTACATTTTAAACATTTTTATGTCCACATTTTTTTAAACAACAACATTTGCATATCTTATTGCTGATGAGTGAGCAACAAAAGTCATATCCTGAGATCTCCCAAGCGCACAACGATGTCGTTTGGAGCCAGCATCTCCTTCAGGTGGTTGATCAGATCAGGGTTCAGGTACTGATTCAGCACCTGTCCGTTGAAGTACACGTCGGACAGCTCGGGTCCGAAGAACTTGAAGACCACGGAGAGTATCATAGGGGTCAAGCAGTTTCCTTCGACGTGGAGGTGACGCAGTTTGGACATTGGGTTGACCCTAAGGACCTTGCGCAACACTGAGTCCTCCAGTGTCCGGTCCTGGAGAAGGGTCAGTTCCTGGATGTCCAGGCAGTGACGAGTTACGTAGGACAGGTGCGTCGAACGAAAGGAGTTGAACATGTCGATTATTGCGAGGTACGTCAGGTGTCTGAATGGTTGACGTGAGGAGTAGTGTGAGTCGAGGCAGGGTTTCAGGACGCAGTTGATCACTTCCAGGTGTTCCAGGTGGGTCAGAAGGCTTCCTATTTGTACCAGGTCAATCCCGCCGCATTCGACCAGGCTTAGCTCCAGCAGGTTTGGCAGAGCGTCGTCGCCGATGCTTCGAAAAGCGACGTCCATTTCGTCGATGTCCAGTAGCGTCAGGTCGGTCAGATTCACAAACGCGTCACTGATGCACAATAGTTGTTGCACCGTCGACTCCAGAACTGACAGCTTCTTAAGGTGCTGGAAGGGCCTGAGCAACGAGAGGTCGCCGCACTTGTCCACGTCCAGTTCCTCCAGGTAAGGAAATGCCCTGGCCACGCTGTCCAGATGTTGCGTACCCACAACAATGCGGGATATCCAGGCCCAGTCCTCGTTCTCCAGGCTGTACTTCGGGTCGCAGAAATCCAAGCTCCTCAGCCGGTACGGTCCTTTGCATTGTTGCAGGAGAGGAATAAGCAGCTGGCGGCCCATTATTAGGTAGTCCAGCTGCGGAACAGTGTCCAGTATGTAGTGGACATCAGAGGCGGATGTTCCAGGGTACAGGATGGTGACTCGCTGGAGGTTGCAACAAGCAGCTAGTGTCACTGGCTGGTTCTGCGACAGTCCCCACTGGAACTGGAGGTTTGTCAGTAGCGGGCAGTGGTAAGCCAGTGACCGGATGAGGTTGGCGTCGTCCGTAACATCAAACAGCTCCAGGCTGAGGAACCTGTTGTCAACCATCCAGTTAGTGGACAACATGTGATATTAAAGTAGGGTGCTAATGAGAGTACCTGAGTCTGGAAAGGTACGGCAGTGAAGCGACAATGAGTTTTGCCCTATCAGCGTCTTCTCCAAGACAGATCCGAACCCTGAAGTGCGTGAGTCCGGATATCCTCCAGAGGTTGTCCAGCATGAACCGGACGGTGTACTCGTTGTCTCTCTCTGAGAGCGTGAGGTGGGTGCATCTAGAGCAGATGGCCTGGCTGAAGTCGGCGCCCATGTGTCTGAAGGTCTTGTGCTGCTGAACCAGGGCCTTCATGTATTCGTTGGCCACGCTGTTTGGGATCAGCTCCACAATGTCTTCCACGTGCCTGTCGCATCCGAATGAAAAGTCTTGTTCCAGGCAGCATGACTCCAGGACGAAGTTCACCAGGCGATTGACGCTTAGGACCTGCAGCGTCGGAGGTCTCTTCGGTCGCGGCATCACTGTAGATATAGTGAAATGTTAGTGCACATAACAACACTGGAGCAAACGAAGCATTGGTCATTACCGATTCTTCCTTGTGTGTCTTCTGGTCTGGTAATTGAATATTGAAGTCCTGCAGTAAGTAGTGTACTCTAGATGCAAGCAGAAAATTTGAGAGCTGAGCTAACACGTGGCAGCCATCGCTTGGCAATGCAACAATGCCACCAAAAACACAATTAGTCAACAATGAATTACTGATATTTGTTAGAGCAATTACCTATTAATGAATCGGGCTGAAAAGTGCAGCATGTTACCTGCACATAAGTGATAGAAAAATTAAGTCAAAAATGTCAGGATTTGCCAATTTTTGCACCAAACATGAGCTTAATTATAATGCACATGGTGTACAATGCTGTGGAGTGTAATTGTGATAATTAGCATGCGCAGTTGCGGTTATCTTCTGCAGGTGCTTCCTTAACTGCACCAGGCTAAAACAAGCATCACTGAAATCAATACCGTTCTCAACGGGGCACTTTTAAAGAGGCCAGGTATATGTTTTATTGCGAAAACCAAATCTCATCATTACATTACTCGATTCATTACCACAAAACACCAAAATTGTTTCACAGACAAATCCTACATGAATGACATTCAGCAAATTGTCATTCATGTGTCATACCATCTTGTCCCCTTACCCATTAAAAAGTATTTAAAAAAGGTATAAAAAAGGTATAAAAAAATTATTTGAACAATTTGTCTCATTTAATGGACATGAAGGAGTTTCTTCTCCCCGTCAGAGCCCACATTCACGGCCCAAAGAATGACAGCCCCACCCACATGCGTATGCGATACGGAGCAATCATCCTCCAAACTTCCTTCCTGGTGCTCTTCCTCAACTTCATTAATTTGCCGTCAAAGTACACCTCTGACAGGCTACTCCCAAAGTAATCCACCACCACGGACAGGATGCTGGTGGTCACAGAGTTGCTCACCAAGTTCAGGACTTGCAATTGAGTCATGGGATTCAGCCGAAGCAGCTGGTGCACACCACAGTCGTTCCAGGCATCGGCTATCACGCGAAGGTATGTTATGCTCTGGCAATGGGAGAGCAGGTAGGTCAGGTGTTCCCGTCTAATATTTATACGGTAGTCAATGACGGCGGCATGCGTCAGATGTTGGAATTGACTGCCAGTGTCTCGTGGAACATCAAAAACCATGGTGCACTTGGACAGCAGCAGGTGCTCCAGGTTCTGGCACAGTGAATTGATCTGAGCTAAATCAACGCTGCAGCACTGGTAGAGGGTCAAGCTGGTCATTTTGGGAAGGCTCCTGATGCCTCCAAGCATGCTGCTCACATTGTTGATGCCATTGAGTGACAAGTACACAAGTTGTGAAACTACAGCTTCAGCCAGCCCAAAGACCCTTCCTGCCGGTGGATTCACAATAGACAGCATCTTCAGGCCTGAGAAGCAGTTGACCAAAGAGGCGTCATCATAATGAGACACTTGGACCTCCTGGAGTTGCGGAAAATGCTGTGCAAGCGAGGCCAACTGTTCGGCACCTATCACAATGGGGTACACAGATGCAGGAAGTGAGTACGTGTTGTTGCTAAGGAGGTCCTTGTCGTCACACAGTCCCAGGCTCTTCAGTTGGTACACACCCTGGACGTGTTCCAACACCTGAGTTACCATGTTGGGAATGAGGATCAACCGCTCCAGTTGTGGCACAGTGTCCAGGACATGCAGGATGTCCTCAATGCACTCTTTCTCACAATAGATGGTCATGAACCGCAAGTTCAGACAGCCCCCAAGTGTCACCCCCCCGTTTGGTTCGGACTTCCACTGCATGCGAAGCTCCTTCAGGTACCGGCAATGCTCCACTAGATTTTGCGTTAGCTTGTGATAATTCACGATTTGAATGCCTATGAGATCCAGTGACTCCAAATGGCCGAGACACGGCAGCTGCGTGATGACAGCATCAATCTTGTTCAACATGCTTATGTAGCTCCCCACGTGCAGGTGCGTTAGTCCTTTCATCTTGTACAGATTGTCCAGAACGAGTCCCACAACAGTTGAATCTCGAAATGCCACTTGCAAGAGCTCAAGGCGAGTGCAGCCTGGACAAATAGCATCACTGAAGTCAATGCCACGGTACTTCTTGCCGGTGGCCTCCTTCAAAAGCATCTCCATGAACATGTTGGCCCTGTTGATGGGCATACAACTGGCGTATGACTGGATGTCCTGCGAGTTTCCTTGAGGATGCCGTCGACATGCATCTAGCAAATTCTTGACGAGTGCTTGCAAACTGAGGTCCACCAGCAGTGACGGTTTCTTCCGCAGTGGCATCTAGGCACAAAAGCAGAAAGTCTGAGCATTAACCAGTAGTACGCAAGAGGTCAGTACCATAATCCACTCTACGCTAGAACTATAGCCAACGACAGCTTATGCACGTCTAAAAGACAAAATAATATTTAAAAACGTCTTTCACACCATAATAAAAAACCAACTACAGTATAATTAATACCTTTGTATGATACAGTGCTTTAAGATGATTAAGAATTCAACCTATGACCAAGGTTGTGACCACAAATTGAAATGCTGCACTGGACACTCTTTCCTTCTTTGTTGACCAGGCATACACAAGCTCACTTACATGGTAACTGGCTGGCCGAGAAATTGACGGTGGAAACAAATTAATTTAAGCTAATTTAATAGCCTTGTTACCGCAGAAACATTGTTGGTCACACTTCGAATCAACCAGAGGCAAACAGATATTACAACATATTCAGCAAAACTGCACTGACATCAAAAGTCATTAATTGTTCTTCATATTAACTATTAACAGTAATTGTTACCCTTGTAGGACACAGTACTCGTACAGAATATCTACAACATGTATTTAAAACTGCAGCGATAACTAATTAACGCTAACTAATTAACCTGGTGCCTGACCTCTTTCGTATGATCCTGCTGATATGGATATGAAATTCCATCGCTGAGGTTCGTTGCACATTGACCAATTTGTGTATACAGCATTCTGGCTTCAGACACTGAAATAAAAACAGCAGATTAAAAGATGGAAAGGTGTTAATTTGCATTACGAAAAATGATCGATTCACCATCACTCACTTCAGGTATCCGGATCAGATCAACCGAGGTGTACAGCCACGTATTTGTTGCCTGTAAGGACACTTACCGCTTAATTATTCCACAACACACGACTGTGTACGGCCAAGAAATCAAAGACAAAACTCCTGTTATGATCTCTTTATTCTTATCCTTTGACTTTGAATAGAGAGAATTATTTTCCATGCTTCACATGGCAGAAAGCAATTTTCTCCACATTAACAAAATGTTGCTTTACTTGCACTTGTACCACAAATTATTATTATTATCATTATTAGTAATCACTCTGTAAATTGCAACCAATAGATCATTACTCTGGAAAAAAACAACAACAACAATACTTTGCAATAATATGATAATGAACAGCACAATGCAAACAAATCACATGACTCGTGTAATACAGTGTTAAAGCAAATTTAAAGACAGGATGGATAGCACCATGTTACATAGCATCCTCATTACTCATCACATGCATGAAAGAATAACACAGGCTGTCTGAAAAATACGGCACACACCATACTTTCCATCCACCCTGTAGTCCGAGAGAGGATTCATAAAGAATAATGGAGTGAAACAGGTAGATGCAAAGAATAGACTGGTCCCCTAAAGTATCTTGCAGCAAAGATATGCACTCTTTTTTTTTTTCCCCTTCATAAATATCTCAGTCCTGACAGCGAAATAGGCAATATTGGCAAGTTGTGGAAACTTGCTGGTCCTCTCACGGGGCTAATGTTAGGCCACGAAGAAAAAAAAAAATTTACTAGTTCTTTCCTTGAGAGGTGGGAACTTCATTCTGAGGTGAAACATGAACCCTGATGAAGCTCCAGCAGCGCCACAAGTAATGGCAGGAGGGAAAAAGTAGTCCCCAGAAGGCGAAATAAGCATTGATTAGTACGTATTTATGGCAATTTTGAATTCGTTCTATGTACAATTTATATTAATTCAATTGGTTCGTATTTCTTTTCTCTGTACATATTATTTAATATCTTCAAATCACGTCCTAATGACAGGTGAATTCCAGCCGCTGCCTTTCACAAAACTTGCTCAACAAACCGCAACGGTGTAAATAGCGAAGGAGGTAAAAACAGTGCGCCTCCAACTTCAAACGAAGCGAACAAAATGATAACCGAATAATCTGTGACCACAGATCAAACTGGAGTCCCTATATCTGGGTCTCCTAGCCCATCTTGCTGCCTTATGGTGATGCTGTTCTGCCGGGTGTACAATTGTTGCTGTTGCTGCTGCAGCTGCTGGCTGGACAACCTCCTGGATGACTTTCTTGGGCACACCTGCGAGGGAGTTGGGGACGGAGAGGAAGACGATGGGTGGAGGGAAGCTCCTTCTTCTCTCTCTTCCTTCTTTGCTCCATCTTCGACCAATGGAGTCGCTTCCCTCTCAGGCGTCACTTGACACACATGCTGTTGAAATAGTGCATTGGTAATTAAACATTGGTACTGAAATAGCTCTTTAAAAACAATTTTTAAACCAAATGCATCTCACAGAATCCAGTTTTCTGGTCTAATCACGATACGTCAGAGTTTGACATGCCAAGAAGCCAAGTTGGCAGTTCCCATCAGATCCTGGCATCCCCTCACAATGGCCTCGTAAAAAAAAAACCAAGTTCTTTTACCTTAGATTCTTCTGTCCGCTCTACCACCACTGGTTCTGGCTCTTTGGCAACGGCCTCGGGAGAGGACCCCACCACATCCTCTTCTTCTTCAGCGTCACTCCCTGACCTGCTCCTGTACGACTCTGGTGTCCTTGGGCCAGTTGGAGTAGGCCCCATTGGGTCACACTGGATCTGGCCGACTTCCTCCTCCTCCTCCTCTTCTGCTTCGAGCCCATTCAGGACTGCCCCCCATTCCCCCTTCCCTCCACCCACCTCTGGATCAAAGAATGGGTAGGTCCCTCCAGACCCGTCCCAATCCTCCCCGTCGCTGTCCGGCTGTACGTAGCGAACCTCCAGCCTCACTTCGCCCTCTTGATTGGAGAGCAGCTCCACAGCTTCTCGATGACACGCTTGCCTCAGGTCCACTCCATTCACGGACAGAAGGGCATCTCCTACGTGGAGTTCTCCCGACCTGGCGGCTGGGCCCTTGCGGTGCAGCTCGGACACTAGAATTGGGATGCCGTGTTCACGACCCCCAGTGATGGACATGCCCAGACCTGACAATTTCAGCAGCAATAATTTAGTGTCACTTTGCAATTGCCACAAGTTCAATATCAGTTAAACTGCATGAAAGCATTGTGATGCAAAACTTTTTGTCAAAGCTTCCTACAACATGACGTTGCAATACCACAAAAAAGGCTCTACATGCATGATGATTTATATTACGCCTTGTTTAACATACAATATTCACGAAGGAATCTAATAATTTCTTCACTTGGTGCCACGTCTCTAGATATATAGAAATAAACATGTTGAATAGCATCACCTGTGTTCTTAGCGTGATATGGCTATAAATCCAATTGGCCTTCCTTTCACGGAATAGATAGTTTCCCAACCTTTTAATGGCTACCTGTTCCAACTGACCTTCCTCTGCGTCCTTCCTGAGGCAGACTTCCCTCTTGAGCCCAGAGGGAGGTGACTTCTCTTGTGCCTTCCTCCTGCTGCGACATGCCCTCACAACCGTTTTGTGTCGGTGCAAGTGTATCTCCGCCTCCAGCTGCGCCCACAGTCGATCTCGCAACTCAGGTCGCATGTGGTGTCTCCCCAGCAGCTGGATCTGCTGGATCCTCCCAGCCAGCTCCTTGTCCAGGTAGCGTGCAGCCAGACGCGCCCCGCAGGCTTCCCCATGCAGGGCCAGGAGGGCTTTCCTCAGCGATGCATTCTCCGATCTAAGCTGGGCCGACTCGCACCTCAAGGTCTCCTCGGCCAGTCCCTTACGCTGCCTCTCGTCCAGTTCCGACTCTAGCCTGCGTTTAATCTGGGCTGTGTTGTCCGGCTGCTGCTGGTTCCTCCCCAACACCTGCAGCTGGGCTGTGTGGAGGTGGACAACCATGCTGTGCAGCTCTTTTTCCAGGACTGCCTGACGAGCACGTGCGTCCACCAGTTCAGTCCTCAAATGGACCAGCTCAGCCTGAGGAGGAGAGAATTATGAAAATTTATGAATAAGACATAAATAATTAAACCAACATCAGTAAAACTACACTGCATGAACATTGCTGACTTTTTATTTATTAATTACCTAAGTGTCGAATGCTCTCAGCATGCAAATGTATCGTTATGAAGAAAAATACATTCCGATTACGGTTTAAATTAACCACAAAGTATTTCTGTGTATAACTTCTGGTGTATAACATACAGAAACAAAGAGTAAATTCCCACCAATTGCATGTTCTGCACAAGGCAATCATGCAATGTAATGACAAGAAATGTACGGTTTCAGTTTGCCTGTCTGGTAAGCCTGTAATTTTTGGCATACACTTTTTCCAAGACCATTTCCCCTGTAATTTTATGTCCTTAATACCGCACTAAACAAGCTACACATTTTCATATGTATACCTTTCGATTCAGAATTGAGCGCAGAGTTGCATCTGTGAACATCAGCACTTAACACCTCTGATAACCATTAAAATAATCAAGTTAGTGCCAAAAATCACTATCAATTTCATTTCCATGTAATCACACTTATAAACTGTAGAGATGACATATTCTAAAATTTTGTCCCCGCCTTTGTGATTTAATTCCCCTATTCGTACACACCTTCGCCAAATGTTTCGAGGAACATGACGCAAACGAGGTTATCAATACTCTCGATATAGAAATGCATCCCTGGATGACGCAAAAACAAGCACGACCCTTGACAGTTATTTTCCCAGAATTTCCTGTACTTCCGTCTCTCTTTTTTTTTCTTTTTCATTCCAAAAGTACCCCCAGTATTAACTCGCATGGTTTACTTCAAAAATGTACTTAGCATCCAGAGAATGTTCTCATGGCCCGACGCTGACACGAGACATGCAGCTGCTGACAACTCCAAGGTTAACAGAGCCTTTCTGGTCAATTTACCTGACGTCCAGACAAATAAACTTGTTGCACCACAAAATGGGTAAGGTTACCCAAGTTCTGCGCTAAACCTGGGAGCCAAAGAGGACAATTATAATTACGCCCAAAATAGTTGATGACACCCAAGGCGCCACAAATCAGACGTTTGCCAATGTGCCAGTCCGTCAAGAGCATTCCTCTCCAGTGTTTACGCAGCAGGATTCCTTTCCCTGTGGTGCTGTTATGCCACAGCTAGGAAGGAAACGCGTTACCTAATTCAGACCAGACAGGCACCAGTCTCAAAATCGACCAAAATTAGCTACTTCTTGGTGGGCTATCCAAATAAATCAGGGAGATATTGCCAGCCCAGATGTCAGCGACTTATTTCCACTTCACTCAATAATTATACAGATCGATGTGGTCAGCAACCCGGCAGACACAGCTAGAAATAGATTCGGGGATCGTAAAAGGTGTTTACAACTGAGGGTATAATTTGGCTTTTCCGCACTTTGTTGCTGTTTTTTCTCTCTGACCGCCGATTCCGGCAACTGCATCACCGTCTGGCTGGGGTGAGCACATACAGTATATGTCAGGAGGACCTTCGAATTTTGAAAAAGTGGCTATACCTGTACATCTCTGGCTCCTGGAACGATGTCAAGGCCGTTTTGTGTCTGTACCTGCTGGGATCTGATTTCGGGGCGGCGAAGTTAAAAGCGTTTCATTGGCACCGGAAGCCGCATGTCGCCAGCACCAAAGTTAGCAGAAAGGGTAACAGAAATAAAGGGGAGAGACATATAAAAATAAAATAACTTTAATCGGGCCCACAAAACACCGCAATCTAAACCTCGGCAAAGATAAGGCAGTATAATTTTGCGAATTTATACATACTGCAAAAAGTGCCTTCCAGGGAAGTGTCTGCATTCTTTGGGTGATGACAGCCGATACTAATCTCTGCTGACATTTCGACACTGACCTTCCTCGGATTTGCGAGACTAATCTCTACAACTGACGTGTGGCCCTCAATAATATAGTTGAAGGATATCCGTGAACGTCGGCACATATTTGTTATTGAAGTACTCATTAAGGATTTCGCGGGTGATAAAACTGGGGATTCCGAATAAGCTAGAGGCCCAGTAACGAAATAAGCGCGCAATGGGTCCACCACACCCGATCTTACAGAGTCAAGGTTGGCCCATTAAAAGCGACTTGAACAAACAGGGTAAATACACCGTTTGCTTCCTTTTTAATTGCACCCCTCCCGGTGGACAGTCCTTGACCATATTCAGAGAGTGACAGCTACACTTTCCGTTTCATACTCCAAGGTCAGTCCTTTAGGAGGCGGAAGGGGTCACGACCTGTTAGCACATGTCACTTTGAACTATATACGCCGAAATGCCCACAATCAAAAATAAGCTGCCCGATAAGGTGATATCAGGTTTTAGTGTCCAGATCCGCCAAATCGAATACCGAACAAATAATAATTTGAGCTATACTTGAACGGATCCGATTAATTGAAAAGCCAAGAGCTCATTATTAAGGACCACCCTGCGCTGAATGAATCAGGTTTCAACGGACAAAAATTCGTCAGTATAGGAGCTAGACTGAACCAGTAGCTTTTTTATATATATATCTGACCTTTCCTTTTTCTGCCAGCTCGACCTTTTGACCCTGGCCCTTCAACCGGCTCTGAAGGCAGGCTGTCTGCTTCGACCACCCTAGTTTCACCATCCCCACCACCACCACCACCACCACAATTCCATTTTTGGTCCAACAGCATCAACAAGCAAGGGCTCCAGGCCGTTGACTCACACTCCCATCGGAAAAGGATCACTTGAGATATCTCCACAAGTTTGACCTTTGACCCGCTTCCTATATACGCACACATTCGGACGCAACCCTTGGCATAATAAAAGTATATTACTCGATTCGACCGCTGTGTTTGTTATTCTAATGACTATAACCCAGGCTATGAAACAACAACTCATTTCCCCCTGTGGTGAGATCACTGATCAGTAATGATCATATGTATTGCTTGTGCCACGAATTCTTTTCGAGTGAACCCGCATCCTTCCGGAGGTGACCCCCCTGTGAATGTCCGAGTGTCCAAAAAGTCCTTCCTGAGGAGGCAATGGCACCTTGGCAGTGCTTCAGGATCCTTGAGCCTCCAACCCCACCACCACCATGTAAATAAGCCCACCCTCTCTCTCTCTCTCAGCCAAGCCCAGCATCCCTGTGTTGTCTGAGTGTGTTGGGACACAGTTGAAGTCTGGCAGGCACAGAGGAAGGTCCTGCACCACCATATCTGGGAGGAGTGTGATGATGAGCCGGCGCCGGGCATCATCCAGATAGGCTGCGGCTCTTGAGTCACGTGCTTCTTTCAACTATATAATATACAAAGACGTCTTTTCTCTCTCTCTGTGGGATCTCTCCTTCTGTTGCTTTTCTTCCGGAGAGTGAATGCCAACAATGCAGTGCTTCCGGTGTCGGAGGTGGGACGGTGGGTGCGACAATGGGAGGAGGGACAGGTGTGCACTCGCGGTTACAGTGATCTTCATGTGCTGTGTCCAGCGTGTGTGGACAGCACCGGCTGCCGACGCGGATCCGGCGTCGGGAGCGTCGTCGTCGTCGTCGGGGGCATCCGGGGTGCCCTCGTGGTCCTACGCGATCTCACACAGCAGCAGGCAGGTCAGTCAGAAATAGTTGCTGGTGCCATAATCGCAGCTTATCTCGAGGTCCTGAACCTTTTCTGCACTGGATGCAGCTAGTTTTTGCACTCCTTTTTACCACTCAAACTACGTAATGTACATAACACAAGAGACATGTTCACTCCAGAAACCAGCACGAATGAAAGCAACAAGTACTCACTTTTGGAGTGTTGCTGGAGAAAACAATTTTTTTGAACAACTGTGCTTTGGTTTATTGGACATCCGGACAAGTACGCTCGTATGAATCAGAAGGAAATTTATACTATCCGGATCGGGAATCGAAATCAGGACATCGGAGGTGGTATGGCACCACCTTGAAAATGTGGACAGACAGTGAAAGCTGCTAATATACAGAATAATGCAAAGTATGACAGATTGTAATTAAAATGCATCGGGTATCTCACACAAAAAAAAAACAGGTTGGCCATCACTCGTCAGTGCATAATATAAACGCACATGCACTCAAACCCGTAATTAAAACGTCGGCTCATAAATGCAGCGTGTCAAGACAAACTGGTTCACCAAGTGCTGCATGGAACGAGCAGCTAATGCGGGGGAAAAAAATGATTCAATGGAACTATAGCTTCTTTTTTCGGACAGCGACCATGTGCATCTCACTCGTAGGGCCTCTCATTAACATAATTAAACTGTCAAGTGATGGGTGACAGCAGCCTGTGGAGTCGTCGTTATAAAATGTTGCATGCGCGGGTGGTTAAGGAAAAACAAACATGTTGCGTAACAGATAACTTCCTGGGTGTGCTTGCCACTCGAAACATAACCCATCATCACATCATTACCATCACCTTCAATGATCTACACCAGGTTAACACTTTCGATCAACTCCTCCCAAAACGCGCCAAAACGAAGGTTAACATGCACTGAAAATATTTTCCACGTGAAATGAACGCCTAATTGCACAGTATAACACAATTTAATGAGCCGTGCATTTTTTTTAAATACCTACATTGGTTAAATGATTAAATTAATTACGTGTGTCTGGAGTCTATGTCGCACCATACAATGGAAAAAGTAATAAATAAATAAATAATGAGCAGTGTCTCTTAGTCAAATATTATCACAAGTGAACCCGTTGTCAATTTGTCAAACAACTTTAATGAGAATGCCCTCCGATTTACCACGTAGTTCTACTTTTCACGGATAGATGGCGCACACGCCCTCTGCACACTCCTGCCACCCTCAGGTCGTGCGAGAGATAGTGGCACTATCTGGTCGGACAAACATCCGACGGAGCGTATAAGCCTATTATGAGAAAAATGCTGAAAGTTGGTTGATATAATCATGCAGAAGCACACACCAGCCTCTCAATTTGGTCCATTAATTTGTTCATTAGTTGAGCAGTAATTGCAGTTAATTCTGGCTGAATATTAAATGTTGTTTTTAAAACTCTGCAGCAGCATACATAATGGAGCGTGTCCCTGAACTAGTCTGCGTTCAATCTACTTTTTTTTCCCCCGTCTTAACTCATCCCATTCATAACTTGGGGAGTGACGTGTAACGAGCACTTTTCCAAAACACCTATTTCCGGGGTGTGTGTGTGTGTATGGCGGGGGGTAGACATGTGGCAAATGGAAAAGGCATTCCTGGGCACGGAATCCCACCTGCTGAAGCGTCGGAAGAACAAAATGCTCCAGAAATAGATGGTTCCAGGGGGGGATGCGGCTCACAGCATTTGCGATGTGCAACCGGCTGCTTCGCATTTAAGGAGATATATTTTTTGCGCGGCCCACGCACCAATTTTCGCCCACCCCTTTTTGGTCGAATATTACTGGCGACACTCTATTTATAGAATCTTGGGGGAGGGGTGAAAGAGTAAATTACGGCGGATTATTTCAACAGCGCGGGGATGTCTTACTAATGACTCGCCCAAATGCATTGCCGACAAATCACTCGCGAGTTGGCCCACCTCGCTCTGGCAACAACCCAAAATTGCGGACAAAAAGAGTCGTTAAATAGGCAGGAAAAAAGAGCACACAAATTAGCCTCTGGCTCTTTATACGTTTCCCTCTCAGTTTGGCGGTCAATTAAATATATTGTACGCTCAAATTGGTGGCAGGCCCTTTTATTGTGGTGTCTATACAAACACGCGAGATGCGGTCCGAAGAAAATTTTCTGGATTGGGCGGGCTTACACAATCTGATGTTTCGTAACCCTTGTCACGCCCTCTAAATTTTAGATTTATCAACATTTCCTTCTTGTACCGACTGCGATAAACGCCTCGTTTACACATGTACGGAGCTGATAAGAGTTGAGTATGACAAGAGACGCCGGAGGGACACAGGCCCTCATGAGGTCATTTCAAACATTTGCGTGCTCTGGAGGACGACAATTTAAAGAACGCTATACATATGTTGAAGTACGCATTAATCTATCACGTAAAATGCAGGCACGCACTACATATTTACCTTCATGATTTCCTGAGTGGGATATAATAGGAAACGTATGAATTCCCGCTAGAAACTTCGGACAAGGACACAGAAAAAGGAGCCTATAATAATCTAGACCCTAAATATTTACACTCGTACCTCAAGACTCGTCGGGTCCGACGCCTTGTCCCAAATTAAAGGGTAAGTTCACAATCAAGGACCAGGGTTGAGCAAAAAAAAAAAAAAAAACTCCGTCGCGTGTAGCCCCAAACATGACAAGATGTGGTAAAAAAATATATATAAAAAACTAGCAGCAGATCTGACTACTGTTTTGAAACAAAAAATAATTCGAGCTCGACACAAAAATTTGCAGAGTGGCAGATTAGTTATGCATGAACGCAATGCTGGAAAAGTAGCACCGCATAAAAACCATCTTATTAATTTAATGAATCGCCGTAATTCTCTAAATCGATGTATAGTTGTGCGAAAAATATTAATTGCGGCTGAATGTGTAACAAAAGTAGTCATTGAATCGTGAAGATAAATCACTGTTTGCTCTCATTCAATTTGTCAGGGCATTACATCCATCACGATTTACTGTAGCAAAATGTACCACAAGCTGTACGTGTGAAGCCAGGCCCTTTTATTTATAAACAACAAAGCCATAAAATGACGAGTTGGTGCAGTGATTATCGAAGGTCAAGAGCACTTGACGAAAAGAGCAAGGCTCGAGTCCCTATATGAAAACACCGGCGAAATGAAAGGCGCAACTAATTATTCTCATAATAATTTCAGCCTTCATGTGTATATCAACTGTGTATTGGTAACTAAAGCAAGCCAAACAAAAACTGTGTGCCCCTGGCTAAGGAAAAGTAGCGGCGCCAAGCAGACGTCTGGTGTCAATCCTAATTAATAGGTTTGCTTGGCTGTTAACAAGCCAGACAGTGGGCGGAACACAATGGTCTTTTTGAAAGGCGTCTCTCTCTCCAGCTCATTTTCTCCATATATTCTGACAGGGGGTGTCGTCGCTCCAGGCGTCCCTGGCGTCGGTGGAGGAGCGTCTGAGAGGAGTGGACGCGGCCCTGAGTCTGAGGGTGGCCCCACGACTGGAACTGGGCCTGGAGCAGCTGGGAAGGCGCCTGGAAGCACTGGAAGCCCGCATGTCCAGAGGGGATGCCCTCCTGGAAGTCAGGCTCCTCAAGATCAACGAGGTTCGTCCGATTGGTTTGTCCAGAAGAGATACACAGGAAGACCCAAGGGCGTTTGCCAAACTAGATCTCTCTCTATAGCCAGACGCCGTAACCTCAGCTGCCACTCATGTGGTTACGGCTATAGGTCACTCCCTGGTCTGAAATAATTCTATGACGTCTCAGTTGCAAAGTTAATAGGCGCTTTGCCACTATTGGTCATTTGTGCATTGCACTCCCAGTGCAACCTTATGCTATTTGTGTAGCAGAGGCGCCTTGCACTCAAAAATATCGCACTCATTGCACTTCTTACATTGCGTCATTTGCCAAGAATTTCAGGTACAACAGATGGGGTACAGAAATGATCAGATATTTGAGAGCAATAATTACCACCTTTCCTATGAACACACTAGTCAATAATGAATCAGGTGGAAATTAAGAAAATGCATGCATACAATATGTTTGAGAATGATAGTGATCAGTATCTATTACCCCATAGTAGCTGTAGTGTCAAATCTATAATTTGATGCCTCAGGCATTTGATTAATGGATTCCAATACATACAGTGGCTTATATACTGACTACCATTGATCAAGTGCCTCAGGCGCATGAGAGACGTAACATTCAGAACGTCACCCTTTGGTTTATTATGATAATGAATCTCACATAATTTGCACATTTCGACTTGCCGTCGTTACTAGTTAGTACTACTTTCTCCCCTAAATGTGATCAGTATATCATTTAAATGCCAAATTAAAAGCAACATTTGCATAAAAATATTCAGGCATTTTATGTCCTTTTAGGCCCTGTCGTCTAAACAGATGAAAGAAGATCTGGCTAATGAGCAGCTCGGTCGTAAAATTGAGAATGTGTACGAGAGGATAAGCCACAGGACTAGTTACATGGACGCTCGTCTGGATCTCGTCATGGCCAAGTATGAAGCCAAAGTAGAGGCCAAGTTGGCAGAGCTGCAGGTGAATAATGAATCTCATCAGACGTGTCCATGAAATTTTAAAACGCAGAAGAGTTCACTTGCAGAAAACAGTGGACTCGAACCACGACCAAACTCGGAAGATCCAGGAGAGGGTGGAGCAGGTGCAGAAGGCGATGCACGGGTTCACCTCGCAAATGGGAAACCTGCAGAACAACGCTGCTTCCTGCAGCGAGATACCAGGGATTCTGGACGACAATATCGGAGGCATAATGGAGCACCACGTTAGGAATCTCAGGCATGTCATCAACGCCAAGGCTGACCTCCTGGCCGACAAGATGGAGGACTCTTCCGATCGGCTCAAGGAGCTGGAACTTGAGGTGCATGCATACCTTACCAGTTTAATTATCTCGGGGATTACTAGCACAGTATGATGCATGCTAAAATTATCCGGTATAGCTCACTGTCGTAATCGCATTTCAGCTGGAAGACACAAAGGGCGAGTTAAGACGGAACGAACTGCAAGACCAATCTGCTTTGGTCACGCTCCAAACCTCGCTGAACAACCTCCAGATGGTCATTCAGGGAAACATGACAGCCGATCACCACTCCCCATCACCTCGGCCCCTGTCCGACCTCTTCCATGCCGTGGACCAGCAGGACCAGTCAATAGTGGCCCTCCAGGATGCAATGTCTAGTTCCGTACAGCGCCTCACCCAGATGGAGCTCAGCATCCAGGAGCTAATCAATCACACCAAGACTGAGCAAGATTCGATGCATGATCATCAGCATGAGCTGAACAGCGAGGAGGTTAGGCATTCAGGCGAGGAGGTTATGACAGACATGCAGCTTGACGTCCGGAACCTGGTTGCTCAGGCGTCCACCGGATTCTGGAAGAACATCAGTAATGCTGTGCTGGATGGACTCACGAGCAGCGAGACTGGGATTAAAGAGTCAATCGGAACTGAAGCTAAGAATATTGCCTACAAGGTATGTATTAGCATAGTAAAGGTAACTACAGTGTTACATCTGGAGCTTCATTCATTTCCAGCTATCAAACATGTACAATGACCTCTGGGACGCCTTGAAGAAGACACAGAAAAATGTGGAGGACTTAATGAGTATGTCGAACGTGACAAGGAGAGAAATGCAGGAGGGATTCCGGCCTCGGGCACAGACACTCAAGAGGTCAAACTGTCCCAGTGGAGGTAACGCACTTGGCCGTCAGCTTCCCATATCTCATTGTTAATACCTACCATATTTCTCAGATCTAATGGAGCAGACGCTGGATGGCCTGGGAGCGCTTCTCAAGAGAAAGCTCTCGGAAATAAACGAAAAAGTGGACTCCAATTTTCAGATGCTATTGATGGCTCAAAATATGTTCATGGATAGTTGCCACCGGATCCAGATGAATGAACCGCAGCTGGAATTGAAGATATCACATGTCCTGGATAAGATGCTCAGCATTTTTCTCAACAGGTGCTAGAGGCAACAGAAGTACAACAAAGTTTTAACGAATAAACATGTTCATGTTTCTTAAATTACAGGAGCAGCAGCACAAGCAGGGAGGTTCATCACATGAGAGAATTCTTCACATCCCATGCCCTGATGACCAACCTGACCCTCTCCCGCATAGGGCAGGACCTAGCTTACATGGCAGATCGACTGGCAGGAGAGTTCTCGGTGGCGCATGATGTTATATCCCTGCTCAAATCAGAACTCCTTGGGATTGATTCAAGTAACAGGAGAGTCTCACACATTGTCCATTCCACTGGAGAAGGGTCTGGATTTGACCTGGAGGACCAGATAAACGCAGCTGGGGAGAATCTGGTGCCGGATGCATCTCCTTCCAACCAGCACGTCAAACCACGAGGTAAGGAAAAGCGAGTTGGGGAAGCGAGCACAACATCTGGGCCAAGAACCACGCATGCTGAAGATTATTACTACCCTGACCTGGCCGCATTGCTTGGAAAGGCTGCTGAGAGACACCACAAAGAGGGACACAAACGAAAGGAAGATTACGAGTACTATGATTATTTGGAAGAGGAGGAATCAGCCACGGAGAAAAATGTGACAACCCCGGTACCAGAAAAATAAATTTTTTATCGTTTACATACTGTAATTTCTCAGTACCCGACACGCCTGTCATTTAACCCACCCAAAAATGCATTCCCATTTTCAACATAATTTGTATTCATGTACTGTAAAGTGTCCATGCAGTAATACCAAAAAAAAAAGAAAAAATGCAGTGGACTTACCTCAAGCTTGGCATTGTTCTGGAATACTGTCTGGGCCTTGTGCGAAAGCTGCGCAAAGCATGAGCTCAAGGTCGTCATCTTCTGCCGACATGTGAACACATTTTCAGACTCATCTGCTTCTAACTCGCCTGAAAATAAGGACAAAAAAAATGTCATATTACCAAGCAGCACATTGGAAGCCGGAAAATATGAAATGGTCAGTTACGCAGGGAGGTATCGACAAAATGGACAAACAACCCTGGGCAATTTCATGTAGAAAAATATGAGTATTCATACACAATCAGGTAAATTATTCTGGCATTCAAAACATGCCGTATTTGACGGCATATAATTTTCCTCAAAAAATCCTCCTGCTTCTATGCGAATATGCAATAAAAGTATTTTTTCCCCCCCCCTGAATATGATTTGCTGAAATGGCGGTGCGTCTTATATGCCATCACATATACCAACAATGCCTGCAGATTGGCAACACCATGTCCAGCAGCCTGAAAGTGTACCCGTTCCAGACCCGGTCCATTCCCCAGCAGCTGTGTGTGAACATTATTGCGTCAGAACAGGCCCCCCTCCTGAATATTGGATGGCTCTCCTGAGGGCGTCTCCCCCTACACGCAACCTTTGACCTGGAAATGGTCTCTCCAGACAGACCGTTTCCCCCGTGCCAACCCTCCGTACCCAAGACGATGTCCAGGTCGACGAAGGCCTTGTCGAATTCCTTCTCCAGGATGTCCAGCCATCGGAAACCGACGCTTGCAGACGCCATCTTGGAATTTATCTGCCACCGACAGCGACACAAGTTGCAGGAATTTCTGACATGTTCTGGACATTTGGGGGGGACGGGACGACACACCCGGTACTTGCTCCACTCGCTTAATCGGGCACGCACCTTTCAATTTTGCCATATAAAATTATGGAAATTGAAGAAAAAAAAATGGAATTTTAATGTGAAAAACTGCGGCATGTACACATAATTTGCAATGTCACGTACCGGGCGCACTACGCATGCGCCACAAGTTGTGCACAAGTAATGCAAATATGGTTTCATTACTAGAATTAAGCATTAATTTGTAAATAAACGCTTTGTAATGTTGGTTACAATGTCAATCCGAATCCTGCTTGACATTAACATTAAAAATGTGCATCAACAGGAATGATAATGCGCATGCGTCAGATACACATCATGTGAAGTTGTGTACTTTTCCGAGTTTACACGTTCAAGCACACACTATCGCTTATTCCGATTGGCTATCGGGTTGAATCACGTCGTCTGATTGGCAACAGTCGAATTAAATATTAATTAATTAATTAATCAGATCAACATTTTTTAAATGCAGCCTTATGTAGTCTAACTTACGGAAAACAATGTGTTATTGTTAAATGTAAGCAAATCTTGGCTCCGGTTGGAGAATGTAGGGCGCCATTTTTGAAAATAATGTACGAATTTGTTCGAATCTGTGCGAAATCTCTTTTCAGGATTAGCGAAACTTGCGACGCCGAATTTCCGTCCGCAAATTCCACGTAGCTCAGGGCAACATAAACAAAATGTCGCCAATCTCCAGGCCTCGTCCACAGGCGATGAGTATTTCGTTACCTAAGCAACAATGGAACAGCTCAGAAACAGAGCAGTCAACAATCGGTCAATATGTCTGCCGAAACCTTTGCGAACAGAGCGAACGGAATGGAGGTCAACAGTGGAAAAGGAGAGATGGTTCCCATCGGACAGGCAGTGCGGGAGGGAGACGTGTTCACCGTGGAAGCCCTGCCCAGCATCGGAGCGCATCAAGTGGGCACGGAGCAGCCGCAGAGCAGCAATGCGCAGAGGGTCACGCAGCCAGGTCACCCCATGCACATACAGGTCATCTCCACCCCTGTCCATCTGGGAGAAAACGTCGTCATCAAGGTTAGCCACTCGCACTAATTCGCTCAGGTTAACGTCGGTTACCATTATTGGTAGTAATAATTACTTCGTTCAATTGTCCATTGGTTACCATTATTGGTAGTCACTGAAAGCTATCCGTTGTTTGTAATCCGCTGTTCCCACGGAAACGGCAGAAGGAGGAAGTGTGTTCGCAGAGGCAGGTCGTCAATCCAGGAAGGATCATCCGGTACATGCCTTCACCCAGGGTTGTGCCGCCCACTGTCCAGTCCGCAGCAGCCGCTATCCCGTCGCCTGAGTGCCGCATCCCCAGGCCTCCGAATGCGTTCATGCTGTTCGCAAATGAGAACAGGCGAGGCGTGGCGGCCCAGTATCCGAGCGAGGGAAACCGGGACATCAGCGTCCGTCTTGGCCGCATGTGGAAGACACTGGACCAGCCGAGTAAGGACCGGTTTTATGCCCTAGCCAAGAAGGCGGACTATGACCATAAGATAAAGTACCCAGGGTACGTATACAACCCCAAGGAGGCCCGCTTGAGGAAGGCCCTGAGGTTGAAGTCGCAAGAGAAGGCAAGGGGCGCCTCTGGAGAAGGCACCGGGGAGGTCAAGGTGCGATCTGTATTTCCAATGCTCTAGAGCCGCTAATTTCCAACGTTATTTCAGGAGGGACAGGTGGCGCTCAGCATTGTGTGTCCGGCCGGGGACAAGGAGAAGTTCGCCATAACGGGCCCGCCGTTCCAGAGCAGCGGGACGGTTCAAGAGATGCCGGCCAGTGCTGACGGGGACAGCGGAGGCCAAGAGGTCTGGATGCAAGTGAAGCATGTTATCTTCCCTGCCACTCTTTTCCGCATGCATCAGTCGGCCACCCAGCCATCTCCTGATGGAACAAATCGGGAGCAGACGATCCAGGGATTTGAGTTCAAGCCGGTCCGTTTGGTCGACGGCAACGGACGTCCGCTTCAGTAAAAAAACCAAGTGTTCATATTTTTGGTGAAATGTATTGGTTCTCAGAGTTTCTCTGACGAAATGTTTGCGCAGTTGCCCTCCAAAGAAACAACAGGCAACCTGAGTGTTTTGGTGACGTCCATAAATGCAAAGTTAATTGATCATGTTTTTCTACGCCAAATGCATCTGGTCTCGTAGATCCACAGATTTTATGGGAGTTAATCGTACATTTGATGTTCATATTCGTGAGTGTCATGTTCTTATCTGTAAGCGAATAAATTATTTCCTTGAAAGTTTAATCAGTTTATTAGCTTTATTCTCTCACAAGATGTTTCAATAAACAACAGAATTCACCTGTACTTTCAGTCATCACTTCTCATAAACTTTATATGATACATAAAACAGAATATATATCACGGCGTAACTGCCAGAAAAAGGTACGTAACTGATTACTTCTACTATGTATTTTTTTTTTTTGCTTTTCCCCAGCGAAATGAAACGAGGGAAATTGAAAGATAGAGCTACCACCTTTTTTTGTTTTGTTGGCACAACAATCAGGAAAAAACACCACAGACGTTCCCTCTTCACTCGAGGAAGGCGGGAACGTTTCGAAATGTAATTTTTACGATGCTTGTAAACATGAATAAGCCAACAGATAATTATTGGCAGGATGTGTTTAAGACTTAAAGAGTGACTACAGATTGGCACGGTTGCCTCCCTCCCCAAAAAAAATATTCATTTTCAACACTTTGTTGGTTGGACATTGGACTTTAAAACCGAAGCTAGATTAACGGCTGGCTGCACCAGGTCGGACGCATCTTATACGCAACCCATGTTAATCATTGTTGGCAACAACCAGCTGCAAACAATGAGCAGCATCAATTAATCCGATCAGGTGAATCTCGTCCTGGCGCAACCAGCGCAAATCCACGCGACTTTAATATTCTGGAAGATGGACAATTATATAATTCAGGTCAAACACATCACAATGAAAACACAAGCACATGGTTTGTGTGCCAACAGGATTACCCAAAAGTGCTTTCTAAAAACACTGGCACGTTACATAAATTCCCACTGGAAAGCCCACGCACAGGATAAGTATCTGGCAAGAATAAATGCTACGAACGTAAAGAGTATTTCCAGTCAGGTAGTGTGGAAGGAATTGCGGAATGACTTGTAAAGGAAAAGGTACTTGGAACAAACAATCAACATTAATAGCCGTGCATGTTTGAGAGGTAATTAATGTTGGCATAGTCATTCGCGTCGTACAATTTGTATAACGTGTAGAGCAAAATTGCGTGCCAATGCGTCTCCTTATGCCAGTACATGCGAATTACCTGTCAAATCACAGCTTAATTACGTATTATACGACAACTGAATTAAAAGGGGCGGCTACCTTGATTGGCAAGGTCTCCTACTGGTCAGCCTGTTAGCGCATGAGACGGCCTGGACGCGCTTCCAGAGGGCGGAAGCGGCTCTCCTGGCCAGGGAATGTCGGTGAAGCTGTTGGGAGGCGGAAGAGGGTTCAAGCAATGAAGGGGAGGAGCCAGATGCGGCAGCGAGGGAGGGGGCCAGCTCAGCCTATGTCGTCATAACCACCTTCCCGACTCGTATCTCATCCAGGCCCTTCAGAGCCTCAGTCGCCGACTCAAACGTCACAGTGTGATGGATGTTGGGTCTGCGAATTTACAAACAGATCAAATTAAAATGTACTGGAACACGAGCGTGATAGCGCACCTGATAGTGCTGCTGGCCACTTTCTCCATGACGTCCATTAGAATGTGTTGGTACCTTCCTTGCTGTGCGGACGAGAGCATCCAAGCCTGCTCGAAAAGGAATCCGAGGCTGGCACATTTCAGGAAGAGAAGCCTCGAGTTTGGCGGATCCAACTGCATGTTTGGCCTTGAGGTGATCCACCTGGCTCCGACTCCCAGGCAGCTGATCAGATCATGCTTTGACGGCATGTGCATCGACGCAGGGGCGTGACTGGTGGAGGACGAGTCCAGCGCGTTGTTCCCACGGCCACTGTTGCTCTTGTTCTGCTGGTTGCGTCTCATTATGCGGTCGGGAGTCGAGCTGAACGGCGACTGAGGTGGCGGAGGATTGACGCTCCCGTTCCCCTGCTGCTGCGGATCTATGATTATGTCAGTTCCAAGTCCTCCGGTTTCCAGCATCACCATGGACTTTAGGTTCGAGTTCTTCTTACGCAGATCCAGTGTGACTATTTGTGGCGCCAATGACTCCAGGTACAGTTTTTCATCCTGCGAGGCGCACGTTGTGAGTATTTTGGCTCCCCAGTGATGCGCCAGCTGGAGGGCTATGCTACCGAACGCTGAAGCCCCATCCAGAACAAGCACTGGAAATTACATCAGATTAATCACACCGCAACAATCACAATTTCCGGGTTACTTACCCGAGTCGCCAGAGCACATCCGGCCCAGGTAATGCAGTGCCGTGTAGGCTTTAACGGCGTCCCCGATGCATCCCGCCGCATCTACGAAACTGACTTCCTCCGGCTTCTTGACTGCGATGACAAGCCGTTAGTAAAGCGCAGTGCAATTTAACACTGCAGAAGATACTCACCAACATCAAATTCATGAAGAACTACGTACTCAGCGCAACCAGACTGGCAGTAATCCAACGGAATTATTCCTGAAATTGTCAATTATTTCACTATGAATTTATCGCCGTACAACTTACGAGTCGATATTATTCGAATGACTTTACTATGAATTTATCTCAGTGCGACATTACTCAAGTGACTTTACTACGAATTTATCGCCGTACGACTTATGAGTCTATATTTATCCGAGCGACTTTACTGATTGCATCATTTGATGCATAATGGTTAAGGCTGTGGCTTTTTATTACCCTGCAAGTAATTTACTGTTGTATGTCGGCTGAATCAATAAATTTGGTCTAAACATATATTCCATGAAACCCATTTTGGCAGCGATCCAACCAACGGATGATTAATCACGAGAACGCATGCAATGAGAGAGGTGCTGTGAAATTTGAAAAAGTATTGATTACAAAGAGGACGGTGCAAAAACATTTGGCAAAGTTCCACAAACTCTTACCACGAGTTGAGTGCAAATCAATGAGTCGGAACTGCTAGAAGTCGCAAATTATTGTCATTACTTCAATGCGTTCAATTAGCATGTAAAGTAGCCCGTTATTAGAGGGACATGTGCAATTGCGGACTGACCTACGACGTGGTCCCCTTTGGCGAGTGTGCTGACCTCCGACCCGACCTGCTTGACCACCCCTGCCACGTCCTGCCCCACGCTGAACCTTGACCTTGAGACATGCTGGTGGGACTGCCCCTTCCTGAAGAGCTCCCTCAGGACCCTCTCGCAGGGAACGGCCAGGGCAACGGCCTTCACCTCAACCAGAACCTGGCTGGGCCCCGCACTGGGTATGGCCTCCTTCAATCAATCAATGAAAGAGTGGTAATTAGAGTGCGTATGCCACATGGATTGTTGTATATGGTATGGATGATGCTCACGTTCGATTCCACGTAGAATCTGGGCGCATTGTTTCCCTTGGTGGCGTCCAGGAATATGGACCTCATCGTCTTATTGCCGGACGCCGATGCCGACGACGAGGCTTGATGAGGAGGCGGCATAGCTGCGGTCAAACGGGGGTGACCGCTGCGTATCTGCTGCTGGCTGGACGACGACCACGACGCCGACGCCGAAGACGCCCGTTTCTGCGCCTGCGACGCCGGATCGATCGGAGAGGCCGACGACGGGGTGACGTCACTGCCGCCAGAATCGCTGCGGTCGACAAGCGCCAGTCCGAACGCACCGGCCGGCCGTCCGAACCCGGCCCTTGGAGGCGGGCGGCCCGTTCAAAACAAACCGGATTGTTTCCGAGGCAACTGATTTTGACGTGCAGTGTTCATCATCACCGCCTCCATTTTTATTATCCAGTTGGAAGGTTTACATCCAGCTCTTGAAGATGGGGATCGACTACTACGGGGTGCTGGGACTGCAGAAGTGCGCGCTGCCCATCGACATCAAGAGGGCGTAAGTAGGCCATAGAGTACACATAATTATGGTACAATGCAACAGAGGCATCCGGATGGAATTTTCGTGCCACTGCTACAGTCACTAGTAGTAGAATAACTATCTGATCTATTGTAGAAACCAACGGATGTGAGAGGTGGGAGGCTAACTAACTGATATGAGTCATATCAGTTAGTTAACCTCCCACCTCTCATATCGGCTGGCTAGTTAACTTCCCAAAGTTGGGAAGTTAACTAACCAGCCGATATGAGAGGTGGGAGGTTAACTAACCAGCCGATATGAGAAGTGGGAGGTTAACTAACCAGCCGATATGAGAGTTGGGAGGTTAACTATAACCAGCTGATATGAGAGCTGGGAGGTTAACTAACCAACTGATTTAAGGGGAGGTTAACTCACTTATATGACAGTTGGGAAGTTAACTAACCAGTCGATATGAGAGTTGGGAGGTTAACTAACCAGCTGATTTGAGAGGTGAATGGTTAACCAACCAACTGATTTCAGGAGAGGTTAACTTACTAATATCGAGTTGGAAGGTTAACTAACCAGCTGATTTGAGTGGTGTGAGGTTAACTGACTGAGAGTGGGACGAACCAATTGGATTATTGTTGTGATGCGCAGGTTCCGTCGTTTGGCACTGGAGTACCACCCGGGACGATGCCAGCAGCCAGCGTACCACTCGGATCCTCGTCCGTACCGCCGGTTTTGCCTCCTGGCCGAGGCGTACGACGTCCTGGGAGACGAGAACCGCCGTGCAGTGTACGACCAGTACGGCGAGGAAGGCCTGAAGGAAGGGGTGCCAGGTCCCAGAGGATTCATCCCTCCGTACGCATACCACGGGGATCCGCTCAAGACGTACCTGGACTTCTTCGGCACCGCCTCGCCGTACGCGGACCTCCTGGACGTGTCCGGTCTGCATCTAGACGTGTTCGGGCTTCCGGAAGGGAGGGGGTACCGCACCAAGGACCCCCCGGTGGTCAACGAGATCCACCTCACCTTGGAGGAGGTCTTCAACGGCTCCATGAAGAAGATCCTCCTGAGGAAGCGGTTCCTTAAGGAGGACGGACGAACGACGGAGACCAGAGAGAAGATACTGACCATACCGATCGCCCCGGGCACCGCAGCAGGCACCACCTACACGTACAAGGAGGAAGGCGACCAAGGAGTCACCCGGATACCCGCAGACCTCATCTTCGTCACCAGGGACGTACCGCACGAGAGGTTCCAGCGACGTGGGGACGACCTGGTGCGCGTGTCCAAAATCGGACTGAAGCAGGCGCTGACCGGCTGCATCGTCACAGTGCCCACCTTAGACAAGCGGATACTTAGGCTGCCCGTCGTACGGGTCGTCTCGTAAGTATAGCGCCGATTTACCATCCTTATAGTACGTATACGTAGTACTATTCTTCACGCATAGACGGCGCACCATTCCCCTGCACACTCCTGCCACTGTGCGGGCGATATGAGTACTATCAGGTCGGACAAACATCCAACCAGTATAATGTCTCTCTTATCTCATTCTTCAGACCAACCTACGAGAAGGTGGTCCATGGAGAGGGCCTTCCACGCTCCCGAAACCCGAAGTTGAGGGGAGATCTGATCATCACCTTCCAGACGGTGTTCCCTAGGGATCTGAAGAAGGGACAGAAGCAGATGATCAAGGACGGCCTGCAGAAGGACCTCTTCTCTCTTCTCAACCTGCCAGCAGCAGCGGCTCCCAAGGCCAGGAAGGCAGCAGCAGCCAAGTCAGCAGACTCAGACGCAGACGAATGATTTATTTTAACCCAGAGTTTCATACACGATATACACACAGACACATTCTTCTTTCATTGTTGCTCCATCAGTCAAGTGTCGACTTTTTAAATCGCTTGCTTGAAACCATCAAGAGAAGCGGCTGTGTAAATATAGGCATTTCAACGCACATTAAAAAAAAAGAAGTCCAAATTGGTTACAGTTTTTTTTCTCTCTCTCTCTCTCTATCGGTTGTGATATATTCTCCTTGGATCTTTCCCCCCACACATTTTTTTTTTTCTAGACCCTTTTGAGCTCTTTGTGAGTTACACAAAAAAATTGGGGATGGGGGAAGTTTTCCTGTGGGGGTGGCCGAGGGAAAGAGGGTAGGAATGCGGGCGCCTTTTTAGTTTGGAAGGAAGGGGGACCCCCTCGACCTTGTTGGTCTCTCTCTCTCTCTCTCTCCGGAGCAATTTTCTTGAGAAGGAAAGGAAGGAAGCTGATGGATGCTGTGGTCCTTTGCTGAAGCTGCAGCACACACAAATATCGAGAAACAAGCAAACATCTCATCAGGAAATGAGGTGCTGGAGACGTCTGGTGCAGCACTGGCACCTGCACTGGGTAAGTGTCCATTGAAATATTATTGCTGAATATTGTTCCATCATAAATATTAATTTTGCATTAATTAGTGGGATAATTAGTGGGATGTTAACCTAACCAGCTGATATGAGAGTTGGGAGGTTAACTAACCAACTGATTTAACAGTTGGCAGGTTTACTAACCAGCTGATTTGACTGCTAGGAGGTTAACTAACCAACTGATGTAACAGTTGGAAGGTTAACTAACCAACTGATTTAACAGTTGGAAGGTTAACTAACCAACTGATTTGATTGTTGGGAGGTTAACTAACCAACTGATTTGACTGTTGGGAGGTTAACTAACCAACTGATTTGATAGTTGAGTAGCAATAACCGTAGTAAAGAATTACAAATTTCAGAACTGGACGTAACATACTATCCGTTTATTTAATATAGAGCCCTGTGTTTGACTCTAAATAACTCCCAGGCAAATTATCCAAAAAAATCAAGTTTCATATCGTTCGAAAGCT
>JYFJ02001594.1:0-75475 GCA_000934665.2 Catajapyx aquilonaris
GTGTAAATAAATGAATGAGTGAATAAATCAATTAATTAATATATAAATAAATAAAATTAATGAGTGAGTGAATAAATCAATTAATTAATATATAAATAAATAAAATTAATGAGTGAGCGAATGAACGAGTAAATAAATGAATAAATAAATAAATACCTTTAGGTGCTAGCTGGACACCACAAGGTGTTGCTAGGTGAGTATATAGCACATATAGCTGATATAGTGTTTTGAATACTGTACACAGGTATATGCGGTACAGTTATAGGCGTGACATAATAGCCTTATCATGCCCATTCTCTTTATATTCCAACAATAAAAAAAATCCTATCTCGAATCATAAATAACAATAATTTTCCTCAGGGCCGTATGCAATAAAACGTAAAAGATGAGCATCTAAAAAGAGAGAGAGAGACTGAAAACCACGCAATCTTTTGGATGCTTCTTTTCAGTGAACTCACGCCAGCGAGTTTTTTCTCTCTCGCTCGCTTTCAAATGTATTTTCCGCTAGCAGACAGGCGTAGACAGCAATATTTATTATGAAAAGAGAAGATGTATCCGGATATTGCTTCTCGTGTGCCGCAATCTTGGGCTTGTAGAGCCACGACCTTAGCCATCGTAAATCATACTGAGTTAAGTCAGCGCAGACTTTCAAAGCAAAAACCTGGGTCCCGGGGAAAAAAAAAAGCTTTTCAGCAAAAATTGACAAAGAGAGGTACTTGATACGTCGAGTTGTGAGTTAGGTCTTTGTTACACGTTTGAATGACAAGATTTGGCACAATAATGTTTCGTTTAGAGTTTTGGGAGGTTTTTTTTTACCTGGCCATGTTTTTGTGTGTGTGACTGTAAATGATATAGCCGGATATAGCTTTGCAGAGGGCTTCTCGTGTACCTTACTGGTTATTTTATGGTTGTCAAATGGGGCCAAATATACTGTCTAGTCACGAGATACTTAGGGACTGGAAGTCGATGACAAAGACACTAAAATGTGATACTACTTCAAAGGCTCAGAAATTTTTAAAGATATAGCCGTCTTCTATTTGCTTTCTATTTTTAAGATTAGAACGTACCCTTTTGTTCAGTCTGACATAAATAACTGGCTCGCAACGAAAAATATACTCTTAATGTTATTAATCAGTGAAATGTTTTATAGCCCAACAGAGAAGAGCAATGTTTTATCTTGTACACTTTAGTTTTTATATCTTTGATTCACTTATTGGCTCATTTCAAAGTTGCTCAATGCGTAGTTAGGAACTCTCAGCACGTCATAAGATTTTATTCAGAGAACTCTGCGAGCGATAGCGTTTCATCCTGACACATGCCCGGAACACGTGAACCTAGAACTGGAAAGTTTCCTGTTTCTGCAGAGTATTTGAGTCCTCCCTGAAGCATCTGGAGTGCAAAAGTTTCGGAATTGCTCTTGATACGATAACTTATGAGAGTTATGACTTTTCATGACGAAGTTATTAAAATTATGCTGTAAGTACGGAACATGGTGAATTGTTCAGCTGTGCATTTTGCAATGTTATTAAGTGTTATTGTTATGACATGGTATTGACCCTTTGTGCTTATGTGCACCAAATTGAATTTCAACAACTTATACAAACATCGTATAATATAATGGTTAGGGTGTTACAACACCTCATATCTGCAGGTATACATATTATACTATGAAAGTACGCGTTAGTTAGCAAAGTATAAGTAATATTTCATGCTTTTTTATTTAGAAATATTTTCATTTTCAAGAATATATTTCATAATCGGGATCTTAATTGTCAGATATTATTTCTTCGAATCATGATGCTGGCCCAAAATGTAAATTATGTTCTTTAAACATCTCATGCTTATGCTTATGTACCTGGTAAATCACATGGGCACAATAAGCAGGGAAAACAAATAAGGGGGAAAAATAATTATATGTATGTCACATCGGTTAGTACCAGTAACTATGTGTATAACTGGCCGCAAATTTAGTCAAATATTAAATCACATTTTCTCCCCAATAATTTTCATCCCGAACCATATAAAAAGATGCCGACTGTAATTAAATTTTGTTGGGTATATAACAAAGCACTGGAAATTAATTTCCGCATTTACAAAAGGTGCGGTGTAATAGTTCTTTGCCATGCACCTACAGTACCTACCCCAATCGCTGTTACACAAAACAGTACGCAAAATAAACGAATTATTTTACTGAATGATATTGAAAGTTGTACAGTACATTTGTTATTTGCTGTCATCCGGTACATTTGCATATTCTGACAGCAAAATGCATATCCGCATTGCTTTGAATAACTATATTTAATGATTATGATTTATAGGCTATAGGACGTTGTACTGCATTCTGCAGTGTTTCCTCATAGGTTATAATACTGTATATTATAGCACATTATATTATAAAATTGTAAAATGTTTCAAGTCAGCAAATATCAGCCCGACTATTTCTGTATAAACTTCAATTTCGATTTCTTCGTATGTAAGCAATGCACTTCATCCGAATTTACATTTTATTGTACAGAAAAATGATCTCGGAAAAAATATCTGCACATTCGCATTGTGTCAGGCATAATTATCCTGGCTCTACAGAAACTTGTTGGAACTATTTCTCAAGACTATGCTGCATATGTCTACATATAAATATATTCACAAAGTCGTCTCGTAATCGGCAGGGGAATACCTGATATCCCTTGTGGCTTCTTGGGTATTATACGCTCCTGGCAGCACCGAAGGACCAGCCGAAATATGACGGTGGATCAATGATAGTCTCTGTACCAAACTGCATGTGCCTTCACTAAATGAACCTAAAATGCTTTGCAACATTATACGTAATTAGGAAACTGAATCTGTGCTCTGGTATACAATGGATGCATTAGTAATTTTGTTCAATTGTGGTACTTTGTGGGAGTCTTTTATTTTCCTGATGCTAACCATAGGTTAAAGCATTTGCGAATATATTTTGTAGAGGGAAGGGAAATGTATGGGGATGGCCCAGCAAAATTTCGCTTGTGAGTGAGGGTAATCAAATCATGCTCGAGGTTCCTGTTACCTATTGTAAAGCGTTTGAGCAGGCAGACAGGTGTACATAAATTTTTCTTTTCAAGTTGTTTTAAATGCAAAATGTTCAGTTGTCTTGGCAATTGCAGGACTTCAGGAGGACAATGAAAGCGATCAAATATGAGTATAACTCACTTTATCAGCTCAAGTTTTAAGAATACTTCTAGTTAAAATTCGGTGATATTGAGTTTTCTTTGTTAGTTACAGACTCCATGCTGCTCTTTGAAAATTAAATAAGACACGACAATTTATTCGACATTTTACTGTAAAATTCCACACTATTTGTTTCTCTGAAACATCCATGAAGATGTGTGTCACCAAGCTGTTAATTTTTTGGTAACCATTGGTTTTCTTGTAGCTTTCGACGCCGTGCTCTTTCGTATCTTACCTGGCGACAGTGACTGATGATAACGGTTAGTTCCCATCATGGAGCCTTGAAGGCTTGTCCAATATATTACGTTGGATGTAATTCGTGATAAGCTGCCATATATAGTCTGGTTTGTGTTCAAATGTGGTACTATGACTTCCATTTTAACCGTTAGCTGTTGAATTCTTTGATTGAAATAACATAAACGTAATGCTACGCCTCCAATAATGTCAGCAACTAGCGATTGAGCGTCGAAAAACGTAGGCAATTCAACTTCGGAAACATGATATTGAAAAATTCATTATGCCCCATAAAGTTTACGAATCAATCAACAGAATTACGGGCATTACTACTTTTAAGCCCCATTTGAGTCCTTTCTGAACATTAAAACAATGATTAATTCTACACCATTTCTTAACCTCCTCCTTGGAATAAAGGTCGTACAGTCCATTATAGTCCTTGAAAAGCATTTCAAATCTCCCGCATTATTTGGCTAATGGCGGGGAAAACTACTCTCTTTGACTCTAGTGTGCATCCAATTGTTGCCTATATTAGGATCGTAAGATTTAATAACAGTTTTACGTACTTGGCCAGTTGATCGCGGTTCTTAAGCGAGGAAATGAACTGCTCAGCTGCCTTTGTATAATCCAATGCGCATGTGATGCTACGACGCGCAATTAAATTTTCAAGAAATAGTAAATAGATAATAGAACTTCTCCTAACTTTCCTTGACAATTAAATCAGCGTAATTGCATGGTTTGTTCATCAAAAAATATTCAAATGCGTCTATTAGGCAAAGGCAATGAGTGCAGATGATTGTAGGTTATGAATTTGAATTATTTTCTAGGTAATGTTATGCAATAAAAAGTGTTTGCTGTTTGTTTACTTTTGTTGTGTTGTATACTCTGGTACACCCCAGTTTTTCTTTCAGTGGTGGTAGTGGTTGCCTTCTTCATCTGCTGGGCCCCCTTTCATGCACAACGTCTCCTGGCCATCTACGCCGGAAGCCTGAAGATTGCTCCTGGACGTCTTCTGGTCATCACTTACGAAGTTCTTACTTACATTTCGGGAATACTCTACTACCTCTCCACCACAATCAATCCCATACTCTACCACACCATGTCCAACAAGTTTAGGAAAGCTTTCAAGGTGCGTATCACTCTTCCCATGAGAGTCGGTACTCACATGGGAATGGCAAACCAGACAACTTTGTAACGTCCTCCATTTTTTGCGAAAACTTTTTTTGGGGGAGAATAAACTAGTGACGAGAGGCTTGTCTCGACGAAATGAAGTGGGATCCTTTCCTGCTGTCTGGGGAATCACGCGAAAACGAAGAGGTTCAGATCTCCCCAGGATCTCCCCATTATCCGGTAATCCGCAGAGTCCGGATTCTCTGAGAGCAGGGCTTTGATTCTGAGTGAAACTTGCGCAGCAACTGTTTCAAATTCCATAAAATCTGTTTCCAACTGAAGTGGCTCTCCGGGATGATCAAGGGAATGTTAAGCATTGTTCTTCCTCCCGTACAAAGCCTGTCGGAGAGACGTTCTGGTGTAGGCAGGCTAGTACCTGTGTCTAAAGTGGCTTTGTCTGAAAATGCCAATATTTAACACTATTGAACACTATAGTGGTTTCTATACATATGTGTCGCCCTCAATTCTCATCTGTGACCTAAATATCCGATAGGCGTCATAAATAAAATTGGTATGTGCCACTGTCCGTGGTGAGTCATCACATTATGTAAAATATAATTATGGCAATGCAGTGTTGTCATATTTTGTCAAGTGGTTCATTCTCCTACAAAATAAAATGACACGCTGTTTGCTGCAGAATATAGAGAGGCAAATAGTTCTCTCAGGTTCTCTCCAGTTTCAAAATATGGTAAAAGCACAAAGGGTAGAATATTTGAAGCCAAATGCAGGCGCAGCTGTTCCTCATGTAACTGATCTAGGACACCATAACCCTTTCAAGAAGAAGTGGAACCCACCCAGAATTGCGGGGGCCCCATTGTTTGCGAAAACCTGAATGAATAGGATCCAGAAATAATCATCGACCGAAGCGCACGGTATCCATTTCATGATTACAACAGTTCCCCCTATTGTCATGCTGACGTCCCCCTTTTTTTTAAAAAAAAGGGAAGACAGGAACACAAAATATATCCTGTAGTTTGAACTATGCATTTACAGTACTAGCATCATAGTTGTTGAACGAAACATAAGCTCAATTGGGAGCAAACTCCATTAATTAGCATATCCTGTTGTTGTAAAAGTGACGCCTCCACCTGTGTCATAAGGAGTCGGGGAAACTTTTAGAGTGAGTTCTAGAAGCGTCTGAGATGTCTCGTTACTGAGATAATTGCATTCGACATAAATATGATATATCCTTCCAGGTGACTGTCTTTATTTATTCAGTGTTACAACACATGTCACTTAGCTGCATTATACGAAAAAATTGTAGTGTCCGCCCAAATATACGTAGCATTTAGTCATATTAAGTTTAAAATAATTATCTTAGTAACCAGACTTGGGAGACCAAATGACACCCTTACATAAAATAATCACGTGGTGCTCACGAACTGGCTCTAAACACGTTCCTGGTTCATTATAAAACACCGTGAATACAGGTGCACCTCTCCGACTTTCAAGCTATAAAACGGCCGTAAAACCGGTACTATCTCCCCCTGGCATTGCATATATTGCGAGTTTTCCTCAGATCCAAACCTCGAGTGCTAGTTTACATGCCTTTCAGTCTAAGATGACTGCAGCTGAGGATTCTGCTTAATGCTTGTTGTCAACTCACCCCGCTGCAGTTTCGTCTTTCAAGAAGTACTTCTATATAGTACTCAATAGTACTCGCGACTGTAAACAACAGCTAGAGTTGGATGCAGTTCTCTAGTCGCACTCTACTTCACCTTCTATTTCAAATAACAGGGATTGATGATCTATCTGGTTTCAAGAAGTTGGAGAGGTGTACTTTGGCCTAATGATGCACTTTGCATTGTTGCAGCACACATTAGGAAGATGTCACGGGTCCAACAGCAGGCCAGCTAGAAGAAAGCTGTTTAATCCAATGTTGATCGGCCTTCAAGAGGTGACCAAGAAGGAAGGTCGCGGAAGGTCATTTGCGTGCGGGAATTGCGCCCAGGTCATATTTCCTCACTGGCCGTCCCAGAGGCCTCTGGTGGTGACCTTTAGGAAAGGAAGGCGACCTCCAGTTGTTACCTCACCGTTATCTATGCCTCCGGCCCCCTCGTTAGCTACTTCTTGCTTGAGAAAGTGGTCCAAAGGGTGTGACTCTCATCCTAACAAGTTGAACAGGGTGGTCACTGATGAGGTCACTGTGGGTCAGTCCAGAAGTAGTTTAGCAGCACTAGTTTGTTGCTTACAGAAAAATAAGGGGAGTCAAAAGTGCCGGAAGTCAGTGTTAGATGCACCAAATCGCAAACATCCTTGAGTTATTTATTTCTCAAACCTTATATTATTTTTATATGATTACTAGAAAAACCTGAGAAAAACCCTCGCTTCGCTCACTGGGTGCGGGAGTGGGGAGAGAGCGATGTAGACACTCCAGCCCACAGTGAACGAAAAGATGGTTCCTCCTCCCACCCACCAGAGGCGCTGCTTCCACCTCCATTACTCCTGCGCAGAACGGGGGTAACATTATATGAAGGACCAATCAGGCATAACCATGCAGCATGAGTAGGATTTTAATATTATAGATTCGGTAACATCCGTCAATAGGTTACATGCAGTATTTCTGTCATAAACACAACTTATTTCCATGCAGCCATTCAGGAGATTATTTTTGTCTCTCACAAACCAAAAGGTGTCCATCATGGTAATGCTTCAGTGCATAATGTGACAGGAGCTGTAATTTTTGCTGCTGCTACACTCACTACAGTGTATGAAACCTGTAAATATTTAAAAGTCATATTCGCATAGTACCAACACTGTATGATACAACCTTAATGTATGCCAAGCCTAACATAATTATATTCATCGTGCAGTTGATTTATTAATTAGAAAGAGTGTCATTTTCCTCCTTTATTCAGCCTTCCTTGCCAGGTTTTCTGATGCTTTCTGTCACGTTTGGCATCAAAACCACAGTAGCTGACCACATTTCCAAGTGATGCAAGAGTTACCTGGAACTGCTGAAATATTCATTGTGGTGTATACTGTAATACCGGCCACCTGGGGTTGCACTGTAAACCACCATATGGTGGTCCAAGCTGAGCAGTCCGCATCATCCCATTAAAACAAGCTCAATAATTACCCAGTCCGCTGAACCGAGCCTTCAGAAAGCATACCTGTGATGTAAGATTGTAAGGCACACAAATTGCACTGTAAGATGGATTAATGGAATTGCCATTCCAGCCCTTCTAAGTAAAGCTTGGAATGACTTCCGTATGTTAATTATTATGAGGACATTATTGGTACATAGGAAATGTACTTTTTTGTACATGCTGTGTACACGTATCATATATCCAAAATACTACTTGTCTACTTGTATTTTATAGAGAATCCATTAATTACGCCGATACTAAACGAGAAAATGATCAATGGATCATACCTCTCTAATGTACCACAGCGGAGAATAATTCTTATACCCTCATAATTATTCCGGATTTAAATACCACTCGTAAAATTGTAAGCCAGATTAATTCACTATTATAGTGAAGGAAAAACATGCCATTACAATATAGAAACATGAACCATTATTAATGAATTAATATTATACTATACATGTAATATTGGACGAATTAACGTGAAGTAATTGATAGGATGTTACACATAAGCTTGCTACATGAAATAATAAACAATCTCAAACTTTCAGTGTATCGAACTCTGAGTTTTGTGGGTTGAACGCCCAGCCATTTCCCACGGGTACCTCCAGGGTTAATGAAATGTGAGGATTTCATCACATTAGCCTTCCAACCAGTAGTTGAACAAATGAAACCGGCACACGAGCATGTTCAATTTGCGCACTTCTTTCAGAGCCAATATTGAAAGTGCAATGACCAATTAGGGTCATGCGATTAGGTAACTCTAGACCATCGGCCCTCTCATGTTTGCCTCACTGCACTGATCTGTAATTAAACGTGCGTCTTTTTGCAATAATGAGAGAAAATCTGCCTGAATCTGGCGTACTGTACTGTACAGTACAGTACCTACATCCGAACATGCAAGTCATGAGCACAAAAAAATCACCCTTTGTATCCTGGCTGTTCAGGGCTACCCATCAAACACTCTTGTGTGACGGGTGATGTATTTGATAGGATGTAATCAGTTCGCCTGATGGAAAAGCTGCATTGTTTGGCAAGTGTTTTGCACTTGTGGTGAAAAATTGCAATTAAATTATAAATTAAGTTCGTGATTAAAGCCAGTTAGCGCCTATGATGTAACACAGCCAGGCTGCCCTTAAGAGTTGGGCCAGGGTTGGGCATTTCGAAAGAATGCCTTTAATTTTAGTTACTAAAGTAACATACAATATTTCACATGAAAGCGCAAATCTCACGTCTCTTTAGCAACGAATTGTTGAAACTTTCATTGTTTTTAGAGAGAAACCGAAATATGACAAGGGGCAGTAACAACAACTTTCACTGCAGCAAGTTTCGCCTGTCACAAGCAGAAAAACAAACACGCAAAATTCTCAGTAAAGTTGACATTTTGGTCGAAAGTCGATATCCCAAGTTTTCATTTTTATTCTGCGAACCGAATCAGATCCAGTTAGAAATAAGCTCCCTGAATATTAACCCCCCTCGAAAGTTAGGCGTGCGAAAGCTAATTGATTATCATTGAGCAACAAGTGAATAATTTGCAAACTTTGGTCGAGTTTCAGGCACGTCAAGGCCGATGAGAAGATTTGTTACCTTGGCACTATATTATAAAGAGGCACTGCTTTTCGAAAGATATATCCTTTGAGATGAAGCTTTGCAAACATTTTCGCGAAATTTCCTGCAACCTTGATGGCAAGACATCCTACACAGTCCTACTCTAAAAGAAACTAAAATCCAGTTAAAATGAGAGGTGCATTGTTAGAATTTAACAGAGAGGATTAAAGCACTTCAACTGCTTTTCAGACCACTCACATGGTCCTTGTGACAATGGGGCTCGTCAAAATGTAGAGAGGAAGCTTTGTAAAACATTCGAGGATTATTTTATTTTTTTGCTACAGTTTGGACTTATAACAGCAGGACTTTCTGGGAGGTTGAAACACAAGCTACATTTTGATAACATTGTGCACAAGATGAGTAATATTGTGAAGAGAGCCGGTTAGCCCTTAAAAATCCTGCTCAAATGTATTCCAAACGTGTAACCTTACATTTCACATGAAATGACCACTGCATGATAATTTTGAAACATGAAATAATTTTTAATTTATATTTTGTATAATTTTTTCATAGCTCACATTTTCATTATTTTCATAGTTCATATCGTCATAATATTATTCTTTCTTATTTCTAATAATTGTGATTATGAGTAGGCCTACTGTGTATTAATAAAGTCAGGTTTCAACACATTACTACAGATCCATATTGATATTGATAATATTGTAATCGCACGGCATTGTTCAGTGTGTGAAATGGAATCTGGAAAATAGTTTTTTTTAAATCAACTTGTGCAATGTCTACTTTTCCTCAGTTGTAATGTAGACTGTACTTCCCCATTAAATAGTTCGCGTTTCGGGTGCTCCCCAGTTGTTTGGCGCTGCAAAGCAGACCAGGCTACATGCTGCGAGCGTCACACACGTGTTATGCGGGGCTTCCTCGCATTCATATCTAGGATTCTGCTCTCATATTTACGTAACTCTGATTGAAGCCCAAATCCTGTTGTCCCATGTGCTCTGCAGCTATAGGGCTTTGTTGTCGGCTGGAAAAGCATATTGAGGGATTGTGCTGAATGTAATGGGCTGGGCAAACACAAACCTATCCTTGTGTAGAGATCATAATGGGGTCAGCTTTTTTTTAGTGGGCATGAAATCCTGGCTTCGATATGTGGCTTGTTGACCAATCGGGATTATTAATTCGTTTGAATCTGAAAAAAAAAAATCAATGGGATAATACACGTCCGATTTTTTCATGGCGAATTATCGGTATGTGACGATGGTCAATATTTTTTGAAAGATTAGTGTCTAGCTTAACAAATCATTTTAATTAGTGGTGAGTAGGTCGGGTGTAATTTTTAATCGTTTGAAAATTCAATGGAGACACCGCAGGCTTGATTAACTCTTTTCTCTGCTAATATTATTGAAGCATGAGGGTAATATCGATTCATTCGTGCTGGATGTTTTAATTTGTTAGAGGACACCTTAGGCTACTCAGGATGTTTGAAGTTTCATTCATTTAATAAATTTCAGACTTGAAGTACGCAAGCGTCATCGCAATTCCCAAATGTATGGTGCATAAAATATGTGTAGGATTAGTAGCCCGTACAGTTGGTTATGCGTATTTATTCACTCTATTCGTGTAGTGTTCCATCAGAAAGTGACCTACATGGAAAGCGGTGATATTAATGTACAGAATCTTTACAATATACACTATTTGACAAATCCACATAAAGTGGATCATCAAAGGTACCGGTATAAAGTACATATGGCTGTGGTATTGTGATAATTTTTATTCCGGCATGATTGTTGGCCAGACATGCCTGAAACATCTGATTGTAGTACATCGATGGGTGGCTCTCTAGGCTTTATGTACTTGTCACTTGTCACGGATGGTTGATTAACACACGTCAATGGCAGGCAAAACGCTAATCACTCGTCGCTTTGTGCAACTTGTTGCCTTCATGTAACAGGCTGCAGATGTGAATTTTCTCAAATCTGGCCATCTTCTTGTCGCTATTTGCACGTAAATACGGGTAATAACTACGAAAAGTACGATCTGAACATTACCAGGTCACGAAACATTTCTCTCATTTAATTGTCCCTAAATGATACCAATTTATTAACTTAACCACAAGCCTGATACTGGTCTCAGATCTCTCTGAGTTGGTTTTAGTGCAAATACACCGAAAAATAATTTTTAACGAAATTATTTTATGGCAAATAAAATAAGTGCCATTAGCAACTGTCCCTTTGAAATGCAAGTACCATACCATCAATATTATATTATAGTCAAATATTTCATTACATTAGTTGAGTAATAAAAAATGTTTCATGTGGTAGTACTAATATTTTAATAAGGCTTTAATAATTCTTTCATCCAGTACACTTTGACATGAAAAAGTCTCGCAAGGATGAAATAGGTCGTCTTTTCTAATATTATAATTTTTTCATCAATGAAATACTATAACAGGTTATCTAATTTCTTGTCCCAGCAGATTATACTGATGAATTAACAGTAAACGTGTAACCTTGGCCTACATATTCCTCCTTTCACCCCTCCAATCTCCATCATTTGAGAACGCATACATCAACTTCTTCTTAACAAACTGCAAACCTAAATCGACGTTGCGAATCTGGCATTAATTTTCCACTTTGCAGTTCACATTCATTTAAGTGCAGAAAATTATGTCTTCAATCGGCAGTTGCAAGTTTCCAACAGCGCAGCATGATGAAATGATCCATTATCGTATACAGTAATAATGGAAACCATGCCTTGAGCAATACTGCGTTGCTTTGGTATTAAAGAGAACCTTCTCTTATACGATATTATGAAGAACATGTGTATTTTATTTTTTTAACACTGAAGAATCTGGTGGCTTTACATACAACATATTTAGAATTTATTATTTAACTTGTGACCTTTTGAGGTTCATGGCAACTGAACATGTGGCCAGTGGATCGCACATTATAAAGTAACGGATACTTTGTATTCCCTAGATCAAAGTGGGTTATGTCTAATAGATGAGATCGAGTTGTTGTTTCAGGAGGTCGTAAACCAAAGGTATTTAACATTTACAACCTTGGGAAAGCCTGAGGGTTTGTATAATAATTTCTGCATGAACGGTGAAGAATACATTATGAGAAATCTGAGCAAAATGAAGTTTGTCTGATTTTCTATTGCGTTATCTTGAAGTTTTGATTACATGTGGAATGAAAAGGTCTCTTTAGGTTCTGAGTTCGCTTTCTTGAATAAATGATAAGATGTCTTCATTAGTCTTTCCTGACTCTATTTAATAATTAAACGAGTGAAAAGATCTCTAGTTATTTTGGTGCCCCAGGTAATGATTCCAGGACAAAAGTTTTCAATCCACGAAGGGAAATACTTGCGTCACCCTCATTCAACGTTCAGAACTTCAGACTTCGAAACGTGTTTTAATATTTCAAACGTCCCAAGATACAAGAGATTCAGGAAAACAGGAAATAAACTGCTTTTCCCTGTTGCCTCTCCAAAACATACACCCGGCATGTTCCCTATAGTTAAGCTTCTGGCAGATTTACAAAGTTTAAGCGCAGAGAAGTAGCCTTTTATTTTCCCTTTCCCTGCACAAAGTTTTCCGCCGACGAAAATAAACGGCAGCAACAAGTCTCTCAACTTCTTTTTGCAACCGTGTGTAAATTTAGGTTCACAATAATGTACAGGATATCGCATATCTTAAAGGTCGTTGTATGGCCACAAATTTAAAGGAATAAAATAATCTCTTATGAAATATTGATCCGGACTTCCTGCTGAGCATTTAAAATCGGTTTTACCAGGTAGGTATCGCATAAGTTTCGATACAAAACAAGTTTTTTCCTGGAATTGAAACGTGTCAGACATTTTTGTGACAGTCACGCAACTAGTTACATGCAGCCACGCAAGACCGTGTGCTTCTTTAAAATATTGCTGGCGTGAATGACCACCATTCGATATACTTACCAGGCAACAATGGCGTCTCATGTCAGCGTTGAGGTTGAATTATGGGGGCCAATATTTTTGCGTATACTGGCAGTGCATTTTTATCAAAAAATTACTGGCGTCAGCATTTTTGTTACAATACTGTTCAGGAAGGGATGAGAAGCTTCCGTGACTCATCTGGCAGACCCCATCTGCTCATGATTATTAAAATGTCCCTTAAAGTGACAAGTTGATACCAAGTACCGGATCTGGCTAAAACCAAGTTGGGCGTTTACGGAGGCAGCCTTGCCACACCCCCGGAGAGGCATGTCGAATTATGGGTTACAAGCAGCAGGTGTTGTTTATCCTCAGCTGCTGACGGTAGTTCTAATTATGCCGCAGGACAACCTGTCCTGAGAACGATAGACATACACAACTTACTACAATATCTGGATCTATAGGCCATTTTGTTTTCCTCCAAGTGTAGCGTTGGAATAAGTGCAGTCACCAGGCTTGTAATTACGTATATATATTTTTTTATAAATATATTTTCTAAAAATTGTGGTCTTGTGGAAAAATAACCTGACCTACATTAAGACGTCGCCTCTCATACGGTGCATTGCTCTATTATTGTCCTCACGGAAGTGTAAATGGTCAATTTAGCAGCTGACACGTACAGAACCTTTCGAGCAGAATAACTTGCGAGCAAGAAGAGCTCCTTCAATCCTGAGAAGATGAGAGCATGCGGTCGATTCCTGAGGAGGTATAACAGCCACCTCTAAAAAAAAAGACTGAAGAGCTAGCTTCATAGGTCTCATTAGAAGTGGCTGACATTGCTCCAGTGCAATCAGGTTCCTGAAGTTCTTCAATTGTTTGGGCCTGAGAAAAATGGGGTGGCGGAAATTTGCTGAATCATCGGCTCAAGTTTTAGCTAGTTTTTTAAAAAAAGGTATTAAAAGTTTTTTTGTCATAAGAAATCGATGTGGTTCATTAATCGTTTTTTTGTGGGGAGTCATTAACGTTCGACAGCAGAAACCAGGTCGAGGAATAGGTTTGTCATGTGTGGTGTTCCCAACAGACTTTTCCCCCCAGGTTCCATGTTTTATTCATACCGGTGCTTGTGGAGTTTAGCCGTCTGATTACATAGTAACTGATGAGCATTCCTAACTTTATTCGATACCGGTACCCAACTGGATTCTGGGGAAAAAAATGAACGCTATCGTAACATCAAAATTTCTCCCAAACAGTAACATTTATTTTCCAAAAACTCACACAAAAGGCACAAATCCGAGTATACATGCTTGGAAAAAGTCTACACAATAAAGGCACGCATATATCAACAATCACATCATAATGTAACGAGCACATTAATTTTTAACTCGATGTATACAGTTCCACTCTCAACCATGAACTAAAAAGGCGAGTATACCGGTATATATAAAGTTGTTTTTAAATATATCCAGCTAACACATATTATGTAAAATAGAAACTGCACAATAAATATAGTGACAGCGTCAATCTGTAGTTTGCTGTTACTTGAAGAGGGTTATTTCCAGCCTTTTGATCCACATGGTGTTGACTAGTGGCTTATCCCACTTGAAGCTTTAGAGTGGAACCTTTTTAGGGTTCTATAGAACTGCGGGAAAATACTGCATCGTTCCACTCGAGTTCTTTAGACCTCAATGGACAGGGAGTGATGGACGAGGGAACTACTGACCACCTTACAGTATTTCCCAACTCAGATCTTGACCATTCTTGGTTCCACCTTTAAGGTTGCTTTAATACGTTCACTACCTGCTTGTTTGTGTTCCATACTAACAAGTAAGTGTAGTTTTTTTTGTAAAAATATATTCAGATTAGGAAGTTCATAAAATGTATTATGCACAAAATATTACTATATTTTTTGGCAGATTAATACCCGGCTACTCGTTGTCGCTAAGTTTGGCATCGTATATTTTTGGCTTTTTCACATTTGTACTAATAATTGAGCCCTGTAACTAACAAGTGGGTCATAACAAGTGCCTTAAATCTGGCAACATTCTTGATAACTCTGGAACAACAGGCGGGAATAAGTTCGGTGTAAGTATTGGGCGGACTTTTTATACTCTGTGCGTAAAAAATCAATGCTCATGTTAGTTTTTTATAGAATGAAATGCCAAATTTTATACTCCAAAGGAACTGATGGGCAATATTTTATAAGAGCAATATCCATTAGTGGAAGTAGAAAAGTGAGGCGTGTCATTTCTAATTAAAGTGTAGGGCATGAAAATCAATATTTTAATTATAACTGTGGGAGATCAGTGCCATAATATAAAAAATAAATAAATGAAATGAAATAATATAATATAATATAATACATTCATTAATTCATTATTAAAAATAATAAAAAATAAATGAAATGAGATGAAATAATATACGGTAATATAATATATAAATAAATAAAAATGTCGTATAAAATAACTAATATAACAAAATAAATAAAATAAATAAAATAACGACAATAAATAAATAACATTTGTGACAAAAATTAATTAAAATATGACACAAATTACTGAAAATTATGACAACAAATAAATAACAAGAATAAAATAAAATGACACCTAAATCATGAATCACTGTGTAGAAGCATGTTTAAACTGACTGAGAGTCTACCTGGAAAGAAATTTACAGGCAAAATTTTCCAGCACTTTTCACTGTTCTTTCATCTGACATCTACCCTGCAACTGCGGTTAATTTTGGTTAGTATGGTGAGGTAGGTCAGTCGTTGGTGTAGGATTACCCAGCTCCAGCAGGATAGCAATCCCGCATGAGTGACAGCCCCCTGTGGACCATACCTTGTATACTCAGCAGACAAGCTCGCAGGCTTGGAAACAACGCCTTTCAACACTTTTCAAGGACCGCAAACATGTGCAGATTGACGCTTTTTTTTTCTTCTCGTTTTTTTTTGGCAAGGAAAGTACACTTCCCATATCTTTCAAACCAGGCTTTGAAGTTCAGCCGTGTGTCAATCTCCGGCCACGAAAGTGCAGAGTTCGAGTCTTCCGTTGCCTGTTGGGTCACATTGGGTGCCCCATTGGACCGGTTCTATCCCACCCGCATTATTGTCAGCCCCGCGTTTCTTCCCGTACAGAACCCGTATCTTCTGGATAAACTTTGGACCCTTCTCGCGGGTGTCGTTGATAAGTGAAGATTGACGGTCCTCCGGTTGGGTGGTAAGCTGCTCCTGGAGTCGAGCCTCCGGATCCTCCAGGGACTCATCCTCGTCTCCTCGGGAGTTGTTGTCTGGAACCGAGTGCAGATGACTCCTCGACGGTTCGGAGAGGTCACGCCTCGCAGGTGAGTCACGGAGGCAGAAGCACCCGGACAGATTGTCCTGGAAGCGGGAGAGAACAAGGCGAAAAAAATAATGAGGGTTGTAAATTGAACCATGCCGAAACGAAATTGTAAAAAAACTGTAAATTCCGAAACACCCGGTATATGTCCTCGAACGCACGATGGTGTTGTTAAGAGTGTCGCTTCTCACCGGGTAGATGAGGCTGTAAAATGTCTCCACCTGTTTTACTGAGGTGTGTGCGCACCTCAGGTGTTTCGCTCCACGAATTGCATTTTCGCTATTTACAGAATGCATCCCAGGTGGCCATCAATGTCGCCTGCGTCGTGCAAAAGACCTTGTTTTTTTGGTCGTACAGCAAAGCCCTATTATTAATTCCAGCCAGAGCTGTACATAAGCATTGCTATTTCTCGCCTTATTTTCGTCTCTCTTTGAACCGATCTCTCCAGAGGCGATTGGCTGACCCTGTAAGTGGCACTTGGTCGACATTCCATTTCCTTCTCTTCAGATTCTCCTTACGATCTGAAAAGCCTCTCAACCATGACCTATCCCCACGTGAATGAATGGAGCTCCTTTATATAAGATTAGTATTCCTCATGCGTTGTGGGCCTCTGCGGTGAAAACCCTCCCTGATGCATTACCTGGACATGGGCAGCTCATTTTCTGACTCCCAAAGTAGAACTACTTTAAAGTCTCCTGCTCTTTTGGATTCCCAGGGTAAAAGGCACTGGGTTATGTTAGGGGGCAGAAGGCTTTTCAGCTCAGCTTCAAATCCTTTTGGCCATCAGAGGGTAATACTGTTCCGGTCTGGCCCCTAAAATTCGGTGGGCTATACCACAGTCAGTTGATTCACAGACATCTCAAAAAAAAATTATTCGCGAATTGGATACTGTCAAAGGCTCCCTAGTGCAATTTTATGGGAATTGCAAATAATATTTGCGACAATTGGTTGACTTTTTGAGTTGCGAATAAAATTGAGATGAATGAATTGTGTGTTAGCAAATTTTAGTTATTCCTAATTGCTTTATGGAATACAGCGCTTTACATTAATTGGCGTTAATGGGAATGACGGTCTCCAAAACTGATGGAAAATGGTCTGATTATTGTAGCGTGTAATAGCAGCGGCCATGACCGTACTATCGCGTGGAAATTACCCGTGATTTATTCAGGCAGCGTGCGAGGTTTCAGACAGAGTGTGCCGGACACTTACTAATCAAGAGGCCATCTCCATTCAGACTAAACCTCCTGTGAGAGCTGGTGTTTTCATGTGGCCAATTACCAAAATTGGATCCATGAATATTTTAAAACCATTACATCCCTACTTTAATGCGGTATGGCATTACGTCGCACCGGATCTCATGCTCAACTAGCATGACAGTTAATCGCGCCGTGTAACTCTTTGCAATTTAAAGTGCAAAAAATATTATCCATAATGATCTGTACTAAGCGGATGAGTGTTACAGCTGAAAAATCACTTCAGGCTCGTTTCATATTTCAGTGCGCTCTTGCGGTCATACTGCTGAAGTACACGGTGATGTACCCGTGAATTTGGATCATTATTCGATACCAGGACAAACAACAAGATGAAACAGTTCCGCCCTTTTGATCATATTCGGCTGGGAAAAAAAATAATCCGCCTTGTAATTGTGTAAATACGCTCAAGTAATTCGGTTATCTGTTGCAGCATGCGCGTCATATGCTTTAATGAACTGCACTGTCCCATACAAATACAGGGTGTCACATTAATAAAAAAACAGTTACCTTGAAAGCCTGACGAAACTTTCGAGACATGATGTTGTACAGGATTGGATTGATGCTGGTAGACACATAGTAGAGGATGCCGGATACGTAGGTCAGGATGTCGTATATGATGAGCACCGTTGGGCTTGGACCCTGTTGTCCTCCAGTTCCGTAGATGGCAAGAAGTCTTTGGGCATGAAAAGGAGCCCAGCAGACAAAGAAGGCCACGACCACAGCCACTGAAAAACACAGAATGAAGAGACCTAGGTCAGGGACGGGTTCTTTGTCCGGTTTGCGACTTTGTTTTCAAACATCAGCTGTGTTTACAAAGCCTTTGTGGGCTTTATTTGATCTGCGCTTTTAGTCGACGGAATGGCATTGACGAAGGATTACAATGTGGTCATTATCTGAGCCCGGTATTTTTAAAAGGCCTGTTATCGATGGATTTTTCCAATAGGAAGAGGAACTAACGAGTGATATTTTTTTTCTGTATAAACCTATATTAGTAATTGCGTTTCACAAGCACATCTCTCTTCCCCCATTTATCAGCAGCAGAAATCAGACACTGCGCACAAAATACCAAAATACGTGCAGAGATTATCAAGTCTCATTTTCGCTTCCTAAGTTATAAGACCCGATATAATTTGGAACCTATTCATGTAGGTTACAATACAGCCGTGGGCTCAGGCATCTGGCGAATCACAGTATAAAATGGCCCGCAGCTTTTGAGATATACAGAAGATCCTTAAGGCATTCAGAAGGCATTATAAGGACTCAGCAACTGTAGAAATTGATCCGTCGTATTCGCAGAAACTTGCTGGAAAGACATTTCCTTCCTGAAATAAAATGGGCTTCCCTTTTTTTCCTTTAGTCATTACCAGCTATCATTGAGGGATTTTTAGACGTGGAAATGAGACCACTAAAGCAAACGGAGCTATAGAAAAAAGGGTACGGTATCGGAATCAACAACTTGTTTGCCAGGTTATTTTCAGCTTTAGAAGGACAAGAGCTGTGAGTTCTTAAATTTTTTGGCATTAATTAGAATCTATTTTTGGCAGCCCTGATGTTCGTCAGAAATTATGTTCTGAAGTTTGCAACGCATATTTTGTGGTCGCCTCTAAACAATGATTATAAATCTAGCTTTGAAATGCACCCTGTGTTATATCAATATGCTAAGAAAGTAAGCTAGCGTGTTCTGCATTTTAAACTCATATAGTGAATAATGGACTTGACTTAATGTCCTTGCCCTATTGTTGACTTTGTATAGTCCGCTTGTGGCTAAATTGGAAATCCTTGTCAGACTTGGATTATGTCCAGTTCTATGACCGTGTCCGAAATTAAATCCGATAAGCGAATGAGCTTGCTGCATGCAACGGTATTATTTCACATTCAGGCAGCATCTCATTTCATAATGAGTAGCACTGTACAATGAAATGTGATATGCTTATACAAAGCAAGCATGGTTTTCATTCCTCATGTTGTGCTCTCGGAGAAAACCGTGTCCATTTCGAAAATAATATGGGCACTATGATTTAGGTATAACGCTGCCTTTGTAACTACGCCGTTGCTTACATCTATAATATTAAAATCCTTGCGGGAGTTGGCCGAGCCCTCTGATTGGTCCGCCGCATATTGTTACCGCCAGCGCCACCTCCCCATTGGCCCGCGTTCTACTCATGCGCAATGGGGTGTAAACAACTCCTGTTGGGTTGCCGGGGAAACTGTCAATTCCCCGGCGATATGGTGCGCCGAATAGGTACCCCAGGCCGTAGGCCTAAAAAAGAGCGAGAGTTTTCCTAGTATTATTGAAAGCTGCTCACCGCTATGTAGGCAACATGAATTATTCATGCAAATTATTGCAGTAAGTCTTCATCATGTATGCTCCCGGTGATTTTAATGCATATCAGTAATGAGCTCCTTAACCATGTTGCCTCTGATAAAGCAAATGAACGTTGCAGTATGTAGCTCCAAAAATTTTAAGGATCATTACTGCTGCCATAGAAATACAGTAATGTCACAAGAATATATTGGGTCTTTCATGGACGTTCAGGTTAAATGTAATGCTTAAGAAATAATAAAATAGGTAAAAAGGTAGTGACATAAATCATGTTAATATATGATATACGGTCTCGAAAAACGAGAAAAGTAATATCAAAAAAGAAAGACAAACCAATTTTGAGTCAGATGATTTGACAAAATTGAAACTGTTTCATGGAGTACGATTAAGAGGGACTTGAGGGTCATTTCGGCTGGCTTAAATTGAAATTTGATGACAATTAGTGCACATCGTCATAATGTGGCTCTCCCTTTTCCGCGACAACTTGCTCATTAATAACCTCCGTGGGAGGCAGGGCCTCGGGAGAATTACTTGCAAGTGGCTGCTTTTATCGGAGGGAAAGGCTTTTGCATGTTACAATGTGACGTAAAGATGAACCTTTGTTTGCCTGCCAAAGAGGAAGACTTTTTTCTGTGAGCATTTCCAAAAGTTTTTTTAATAAATTAGAGTTCCCTGTGAATGAATATTTAAAAATTGTGAAAAATATTTGAATGGTTAAAAATGTTCAGCATTACCACTTGCTGCTTAATGGCGTACCATTTATGACAATACAAACTCAATTGTGCAAATAACATTATCATAATATTCTTCCCTTGTCTCTTTTCGCATATAAAATATGTCAATGTGTTGAGTATGTTTTAAAAGTTGATTTAACACGTTCCCTTCCGGTTCTACGAAATGAAGTTTTCCAGGTACAGTATAAATAAAATAGTACGTATACACTAAGTGCTCCAGACAGATGAAAAATGTCTGCAGCCATAAATATATGATTGCCCAGATTAAACCTGCCTTTGACGTAAGTATCGACCGTTGTCTGGCAAATTGTGTGAGAAAAATAGTGGCTACAAAAACAACGCCATAGACGCTATATAGTCGTGGTGCACTTCAATCCTACTTTTCGCGAGAAGGACAGCACCCACGTTCCATCCATCAACACAATTCCCAAGTGATTCAGTTGACACAACTCTCAGGAATATTTGCTTTGAGGCAACAGGGTGGTGACTGGTGTCAGAGACACATCTGGAGTAAATGACGTTATACGATGGTTAAAGGCTTGGTAATTTTTTGACGACACCACCCTAATTAAACATGTCGGTCTGTCAGATCCACAGGGACCACCCATCATTAGAAACACATATGGTCCGTAACAGCATCCAGCACATCAGGTGGCTTATAACTACGCATTGCACCTGAAAACGATGCTTTCAGAAGCCAATTATCAGATTTATCAGAGATGCCACCTGCTAATATTAGTGTGCGTAGACTGTTTAAAAATAATGAGCTTAAATCTTTCCAACATTGGCATTTCAATTTAGACACCCTGTATGTCTTGCAGAAAAAAACAAGCAAGCATTTTTTTGTCCTCTTCCCATTTCGTCTATTGCGTCGAATATTTCGAACTACGCAATTCTTTCCGTATGAAATCTGTGTGGAGATGCGAGCCTCGTTTCTAGAAAAAAAAGCACCGCTAAATCCTAACTCCACCATTTTTTCGCTCTCTAAAAATTGAAGAATTCAATACATCTCTCACATAATCTCTGTCGATGCGTGACGTTCCTCTGAGGCGTAATAAAATTCGAAGCCACATCTCTGATCCGACAGCTAAGAAAAGTTTCTACCAGCAGTTTCACACTATAGCGACTGAATTTACACCCCATGGCTACATTGCTGAATACTTGAATACATTGAATTTATAATATCTAGGTCTCCGGCTTGCACCTACTGTGAGACTGTGAAACTGCTGTAAATTCTGATGCTTGACTATTTGTTTTTGAATTCCATGTGTGCCATAAAATGTGCAGAAAAATATTTACATACAAAACTATTTGTTTGCCAGCCATTGTCTGTTTGAAAAAAATTCAACGAACTTTACTGTACGTGTAGTTTGTCGAAATCACACTCTGGCACTGTGTATAGCACCTGATGGGTGGTGGATCAGTCACTCCAGTCGAGCATGCGCATTCTCACTAGTAGATCCCGATATTCACGACTGAAGCGACTAATCCATAACGTTTTATTTCCGTCTAATTGTTGAAGGTGTACCACATACAATAGTACACTCACTATCTCGAGAAATTCTTACATAATAATGAGCCATTATTCACATAAAATACATCAGTGGTTCCCAAACATGTTTTTGAACACATGTTGATATCTCAGTGTCCTTCAGCATAAGCCGGGTCACTCTCTAGTTACACAGAAAGTAAACACTTACACATTAGTCCCAACTACGCAGTTTCGCCTGACATGTCTGAGACTCGGGCAAATTCATGCGCGGCATCTAATTTCAATCAGATTAATTGTCGTCGTCGCAAACCGAAACTCAGACAACGCCGTCTGCTTTGGCTTGATCTGTGCGATAAAGCATGAATAATAATTACTATAGTTTCCGCGAGACAATTCCATCTGTAGCCTGCGCTTGACTGGTTGTTCTCGTTTGGCTTTCAGGCGTCATTTGTTACCATGCAAGAATGAATCTGGTTAGGCTGATTTGGATGAATTATTTTTCACAGAGCAATATCTAATAGCTCACTACTGTACTGATGGGATTATTCAATTATTAGAAAGGGCCAATAATCCATGCTCATCAAATATTGGTGTGGAAGCAATGTACAATGCAAAATGTTGGCGGACCGAAGAATTTCATGCGATCACGAATTATTGTTTTACCAAATCATAAACGATATTACGTATTAAAACCCAGCATTCTGTACAGTGCTTGTAACAAAAAATTTCATTCCAAAATAAAATAATAATTCTACTGTAAAATGGGAATATTTTATCTAATATTACGGTCTCTAAATGTTAATCAGGCTGATGCAGCGTGAATTAAATTATTCAGAATGATGCATAATTTTATATCATAGGGCGTAAATTTATTCATCAAACAGAATGACTTTATTACCATTGCAACAGGTATCCTAAGGCACCTAATAATTATTTTTATGCATATAGTAGAAGCAGGTCATTATTAAAACTATGTTTTTTAATAATGACCTACTAGTATGTTGTGATAGTTATGAATATTTAAAAGGACTTACCCAACATCCTGACCACCCTCCGAGACGAAGATCCATACGGAGAATGCACCGGTACGCACGAGTTGTGGTCCTTGATCCTCCTGGCCACCGCCGTGGTCTTAGACGTGACCTTTGACCTCCTGAGCTTGAGAGCGATCAGCACGTACAGCACAGTGATCAGCGTCATGGGCGCCACGAAGAACACAAACGTCGAGATCTCAAAAGCATGACGCACCAGCACTCTTTTGACCGAACACACCGTGTACGTCACGTCCCCCAGTCCGATCATGACGATACCCAACTGAAGAGCGTGTGGTATGGCCAGAAGCACCGACAGCGTCCATGCGGCCAGTATGATCTTGACAACCCTGGACAGCTTGGACATAGTGTGAGACTTGAGCGGATGGCATATGGCGATGTATCTTTCTGACGTAAACGCAGCGATGGTCAAAACCGTCGCGTTGGACGACATCTCCGCTGCGAATCCTCTTATCACGCAAAACGCTTCACCAAACAGGTACGGGTACCGGCACCAAATGGCAACCATCTCCTGTGGCAACCCAGTGATCAACAGGACCAGATCAGACACGGCCAGACTGAACAGATAATAATTAGTGGCCGTATGCATATACTTATTCCGGGCTATGACCACACATGTAATCACATTTCCAACAATTCCTCCGAGCAAAATCACGCTGTAAATCACAGTGATCGGCAGCACTATATAGAGCGGGTCACGTTTTGGTGGCATAATCGCCATGGTACCGTTGCCCTCCATGGTTACACAACACATATGGGGTAACCTTCGTCGTTCAGCAGTCCCGTCGCGACTATCTCCTGACTCGAATATCCCGCAAACGCGCCGGGGCAGAGGAATCCAATACCAGGGCTGCGCGATGTCTGCCTAATTTGACCTAACGGGCACCGCTAAAGGCTTCGAGAACTCTGCGCGGATTAATAGGATCCGGAAAGAAAGGGTCATAGGTTAAGCCTAGATTTATAGTAGGCCTAATTTGTGCGCAGTTTTTTTTTGTGGGCGATGAATCTGCATACGATGTGCGGCTAGAAGTTGGACTAATTGTTAGGTCATTTTTCGGAAGTCGTGGTTTGCAAATGTTGGATTGTGTCAGGCCGCAACAGACTGGTTTCAAACCGCGATATAGGTTAATTTTCGACGTGTGTATATAGAGTGGAAAAGGGCTACTTTACGAGGTTGCATGTGGTTGGCATTATCAATGATAGTGGAGTAAATAAGTGCTGCAATTATTTCCAACGCTACACTTGTTTGGGGAACAAAATGACTGACTTGTGCGACGTTGCCAATCTTATGGAACGGACCTGACTCTGGCAATGGAGCTGCGCAAATGTGGGTGCGCATACGGCTACGGTCGTTTTTTTAAAAAAATCTATAACATCGCATTGTCACTTAACTCATTTTTATGTGGCCTTTTCTGTGACAATATATATCTAAATCCGATATTATATTTAACTGCTGTACGTTCAGCAACATGACATTACATTTAGAGGCATGAAATATTAGGTAGCCTATTGCTCTAGTTACCAGTGATGGGTGTTGTAAACAACAAACTCCTCTGTTCTGCTATACCCATTCTCTGTTTTTCAACGGTTACTGCTCAACTAATCCGTTTGTGAAAAAGTGCTTCGGCTCTTTAACACGAAAATAATGACTTCCTGAAAGTTTAATCTCTCTGTCCAGTACACGATGCTTATGTGGATCAAACTACTACAATGGATAATCCTGTTTCATATAGAGGTATAGCCAGTAATAAAAGCTCTCTCTTCCAGCCCTGTTTCCTCGAGGATATTATTCTGCATGTCACGATGTTAAGTAGAGTTTCATTTCTCTTACCGGTACGTCGTTTCAGTGAGTACAGTAGGCCTATACTGCATAATATACCGTATATTCAACATGAATAATATTAATGTAATCATTTCCGGCTCACTGCTTCCTATTTAGAGTTGAGTTTGCATTACAGTTGATTATTTAAGTTGTCAAGTATCTTAAATTCTGATGAAATAGACCTTCTTATTACTATGTTACACAAGCATAAATGTTGAATGTTAAATTTTCATTAGGAGCTATTTAATTAGCAGCTAATAATTTTGATTCTATGTCATGACAATAATTATTGAAAAAATGACATGGAAACTTCTATACGTATATAGACTTCCACATACTAATAATTTTGTTTCTTATAGAAGTAAGTTGCTCAAAGTAAATTAAAATATGATTGTTAATTTGTTTTCATTTTAAATCAATACAAACATTGTGCATATCAGTGCTTATTGCAGAGTGATTTTACCTGAACCTCCTGGGGGATGTGACTGACAAGTGAGTGTGAGGTAGACACGTAGACTGTTTGCTGTGGAAACGTTTTAAACATGTATATTCCTGAAATTTGTCTCACAAAATGGTAGAATACCACACTTTGTGTCGTATAATGAATGGCCGCATGTTTCATTTCCATAAACAAACGCAACACAGCATAGAAGAAATGGATGGAGCTCAACCTTAGCTTGGTCCAACTACTTTTGTATACATGTGCCCCCTTTTGTATACATACAGTATGCAGAATTCCTGGTAGCCTTTACACTTTTTGAACTCTTTATGTGACCGCATCACAAAGTTGCACGTCAACCTTCCGTAAATTCTGCATACTTCACGTGCCTTTCACACTGCAATGCGGGTATACTACCTACGTCACTTGAATTTTTAATATAAGAAAATTTACTTCAACATATAACAGCAACAATATTTTTTTAAGAAATCAAAACACTATGTAATGCACACCATGCACTAATAGGCTTGGTTAATGGTAATCATATCCTGAAAAACCGGCTCGATTTTCACCATGGTCATAAAATATCTCCGTGTCGTATTTCAATTAGGCTGGGACTCGTGACAGGCTTGTGTTTGTTTTCTCAGAGAGTAAGGACCGCAGACGATCTTTAAGTTCCAAGGAGTCCTTGAATGTGGACTATAAGGCGAAGTGTCATTTCGCAACTCTTCGCGTCACGTCACTTCACGCCTGCACCTTTCTGTGCGGATAAGTTCTCATTACGTACTCTTGGGATGTGACTTGGAATGAAAATTGCGGTTCATTGCACAGTTGGTGTAACTAGATTAAATTTCGTGCCTCATCATATTAAGACTCTAATTCGCATTTCAATTTGCATATTGTTCATAGGAAAGTCTCCTGTATTAATTTTTTCCGAATTTTTCTCGCCGAATAAGACTGGTTTGAAAAAAAATAATTAGAGATGTCCTCTCGTTAGTTTGCCATCAAGCATTTGTCACGAGTGTATTCACGTGCTTTTGGTTTTGCGGGGTGGTTAACACTATTAATGAATGTTGTAGAGAACGAAGTCGACAAACAGAAATAATTACTCTTCCAGGCAATCAAGGGTGGTTGAAAATGCGTCGAAATTACAACTATATTATGGTCACTGAAAATGATCCAGTCTTGACACCCAACTTTAAGTTAATCAGTTACACCTTTCACAGTGATATGCTAATCTGAGGAGAGATCTAAAGTACAGCCTTTATTTGCAGTGGGACTTGTGGAGGAGACTTAATACTTGGTAATTATCTAGGTTGGCCCTGTTGTCACGCGAACCTAATTGACAAATCCCGGTGGATCAGCCGCAAATTCTTGCACCCCATTGGCTGATACGGAGTTTGTAGACAACAAAGTTAGCTCAGTAAAATGCCATTACACCTGCTCCTACACCAAACTTTGGAATATTTGACACATGACCAATTGATTTTATTTACATGTGCCATATGTTTAAAAATATATGGGTGTGAAATCTATACTGAACAGCAGGCAAAGATGCAACGTCTTCTTTGTCTCTATTCCAATAGAGTGAAGAAAAAAAAGTTTGCGACAACTTATTGCCACCCGTTCAACTTCGAAACCACCTTTGAGACTCTGGATTAGATAAACTACATAGACAACGATAAAAAGTTTCACGCCTCGAGCCACGCCTCGCAAAGCCCTACCATGAATTACTTACCTGTCTTGCCAGTAAGCTTCACAGAAAACTTACTTGAATCTCTTATAATTATGCTGCCGTCTTATAAACCTATAAAGTCTTACCCACTGAATCAGTACAGGAAAATAATATGTTCTGCTCTGCAGGCAATTGTTGTAATAATCTTGCCAATATAACTCTGAATATTATTTCCCCCATTCTTAATAAGTATGTCTTGGAGAATAATCTACTGATGGTCGAAGTATTTGCAGATAAAATACCACATAATGTAGGCTTAGTCCCTCTGTTTAAAGCTCAAGTGATATTACTGGAACCAGACGATGAACATCTAACCACTAAGCAACTGCAGTACTAAGTCCTTGAAATTATGCATTGGGAACAATGCTGTACATGCTGCAGTGCACCTGTAAAAACAGTGGTTAGTGTTAATTAAATATAACTTTGTTTTCATTTTCGCCCACATTATAACTCAATTTGAGATAACCTGCCTGCCATTTGCGGTTCAGTCATGTCTGTTAACAAGCTCTGTGGGTATGAAAATGTGTTACCATCCGGAGTCAACAGTGTATTTTAAAGGAAACGCCACGGCTTTATTCATGCTATTATATCCCCAAAAGAAATGGCGCGGAAGTTGATAAAAAGGAACGACTATTCTGCATGATTCAGGGAGGTTTTGCTCGATTTTCTTCTCAGCTGAAGTCCTGAAAATGTATAGCAAGTTTTGACTGCATATATCGAAACACTTCGTCACAGTGCAGTGATTATAGATTGCACATCAGTATGTACCAATGCAAATGCTCCAATTAGGTTGAACCGTCTACAGAAAAATTTGTGCCAACAAATATCAAAAAATGAACAATATTTTGCTTTCATTTCAAAATCCACATTGCACACATTATATGCTATTTATTATATGCTCGTACAAAATCTGAAAAAAATGTAACAATACTTTTCAACAGTCATGCCATGAAACAATGGCTACAAAGAGCTGCAAATAACAACTATAGAAATTTTTAATAGAATTCGGACACGCACTCCCTGCGCCCGGATTGGTGCTAGTATCCATATGTCGTCTCCGATTGGTCCACACTCGAAGAGACGCCACTTCGGTCGCGTCCGAATCAACAACAGGCCCATCTGAAAGCAAATTCTGGGATACTACCGTCCATGATCGAATCCTGTGTAAGGAGGCTGTTCTTGAAGGAAAGAACCATCGAGGACATGGGCATAAGCCTCAGGACGAGGATGTGACGGGACATTTCCGTAGACATAAGGATGAGGCTGGTACTCGTAGTGTGAGACGTGACAGGAACAGGCGGTAGGCAGCTTAAATGTGTCTATGTGGAAGCCCTCCTCTGGAGAAAAGGCCAGGAGACGAACGAAATTGTATTTCTGAAGGCATTGAGACTGATATATGTGATCCACGTAGCTGCAGGGGGCGTTGGCGTATCTGCGGCATCGAAAAAAGAAATACAGTTACGAAAAAAATATATATACGTCAAAAAAATAACAAAACTGAAAACCACGCATCACTTGGGGGGAATGCATGGTGCAAGCTAATGAACCGGATGAAAAGGTTAGAGTAAAAAAATATGAGAATTGAGCCTTTTGTTATATTCGATAGCAAGCTTTGTGGAGAAATGAAGCTTGGGGCGTTTTTTTGTATTTTATTGGCTAGATATTTGCGTGACAATTTGAAACTCAGATGTTCCTAATGCAGGGTTGGAGTTGGCGTGCATATTCTGGAAGGCCTTTTTATACGGTATATGTTAAGCATGAACGTGCATAGCCTTTGATGCACAATACCGATTTTTGGTTATTTTTCCCCCTGCAAGGCATAGCCCAAATTAATGTATTCACAATAATTATTACGAGCCGGTTGTATCAACAGAAATCTTCGATTATGCATAACATTTCTAATGTGCAATCGACGTTTTCTACTTAATATGCATTGATGAGCCTTTCCTTGAAGCTTCAAAACAAATTCTGCGAAACGTTACATATTATGCAGTGCAGGGTCGATCCGACGTGTCGCATGAATTTAAAAATGTCTCTCCGAGTCTCATCTACGAGTAGAATAAAATTGCTTGCAGTTCCATTACCTTTATTGTGATCACTCCCATGTAATTAGATCGGCGCCTTTGTGGATTTGAATTATGACATGGAGACGATATTAACTGTCAGACTCTGACAGGTTCAAAGGTGTTACAGTGTGAGCTCTCAGCTACTATTGCGTTCACAGAAAAATTCTTTGTGTAATATTCTAAGCATCAAGTGGTGCTAAAAGTGAAATTGTATTACTCTTTTCCCCGTAGTAGCTGTTATATTCTAGGCCTTTTATCGTGTTGCACCAAAAGGAATCCTATACGTGTTATGTCATAATGCGACTATAGTTTAATATGAGAAGAAAATTAATAATGGCTGCCATTGCGTCATCCGTTCTTTAGAATTTAATATCGATATATTCATATGGCTAAAAATCCTGGTTTCCATAAAACGTGTCCTGCAGCTTCACAGAATGACGGAAGTGAACTAAGCATGTAGGCTACTCCTTCGAATGCAAATACACCCCAATGGTCCGCGGTCACATTGGAAAATGCGACAGGTCCATGACACTGTGACTTTCTTCCTCATTACTGTCCTAATGGAAATTCCTTCACGCAGAGACGCATTCCTTTTGCATCATGGGACATGGGTGTTTCAGAAACACATTAACCTAAATTTAGTTTGGCCTCATAGGGTTGCATGGCAGATTATCACCAAAATACACATAATAATACACAAATTATACACAAAACTAAATGCCAAAAAATATTGCTAATTTGCCTTTGATGTCTGTATGCATCATGTGTTTACATTATTTTGCGGTCAGTTCCGAACTTGATATACGAACCATTTTGGTGTTAGAATATTGGCATAAAGTGATTTGTTTTTGCATTACATAATGGCACAAAAACCTATTGTACAGTAAATGCCGCGGGTGTGTCAGCAGTGTGCTTACAGTGTAATGCAATAATTCTAAAGTTTATTTAACATATTTTCATTTTGTTTCGTCATATACCGTAATACAATTCGTTGATACATAAGTTAAATAACTGTATTCGTTGACCTTTTATTCACCGACCTATGTCAAGCAGAAAATAATTAATATTGTTTGTTTTATTGCGGATTTTAATAGTGCATTAGGACATATCCATTTATGTTGCACATTCGAGCTATTTCATACTCGGTTGAGCTTACTGCATATTTTAGTTCAGAAAGGTATACTGTAATATATTGTTCATGCAATATGATTAATTTAACATTTGAAATTATACTTGTATGCTTCATTTATCATACACGATTTAAGTTTTAACATATTTTTGCTTTCAATTATAAGACGTGATCAATATCATGCACAATCAGCTTTAAAGGGTTTAAATTAAAATGAAGCTCAAAAGATTCCATTTTCGAACTGACGCGCCCCATTGAATATTAGCTGCCATTTATTGGCTTCCTGGGCAACAAACCAATTCAAAAGCAATATAAATCCATGAATAAATGAAACTGCTGCAATACAATATGTACCCTTCCATAAACTCTTAAGCCTCCTGTATGTGTAGCATAATCCACCATAAGAGCATAATACGTGATAGTGTTTCGTTGTAAACCCCGCATTGAAAACGCAATCCGGATTACAGACTGTTAAAAATCATTTTAAAAGTAATTTACAAAAGGATAGTTCCATGACCAAAAACCCATACAGGACCCAAAGATCCTTGAACCTACAACTTTAATGCATCTTATTGTAAATAGTCCCCTTTCTAACATATACAATATGCTCGAAAATTGTACGTGATCCCAATGGGAATGCTTCACTCTAAGACCATGTTGGTTCTCCTGGCCGAACAAATGTTATGTTTGTAAAGTAGTCACTGAACAAATAATAGCGGTCCTCAGATTGGAACTCCTCATGCGTAATATGAATGGCAGGTTTAACCAGGAAATCATTACGCACCCTTGTTTATACCACAATCTTGTATGCCACTGCAAGAACTTCGAGTCCTAACGAGTCTCTGACGTTAAAGATGACTTATTATGAAGGAATAATGTGACCAAATGACGCTACAGCCTGTCGTTAATATTTTGGGTTTCATTGTTAACACTTTTTGAAACTCTGAAATATCCATTTCCGCACCTGCAACATATCCCATAAAAATTAGCGCAATTGACAGTGGTCCAACCGGATATGACCTTTTTCCTGTCCATTTCCCCCAATCAAAAAAGGCAAACTTATATGACCGTGTGAAAATAACTAGAGCGGTCAATTGTGCTGAAGCAGTTTGAAAAAACGTTTTTCATGTTCCACTAATGATCTGCAATACTCACATGCATTTTTCCAGTCTCTGTGTCTGGGTATATTTTCCGAACCCAAACCTCCGATTCCTGGTCGATCGATGTTCATCCGGAAGATTGATGATCAGTTTCCACTTGCCATAAGTGTTTTTGGCCCGCTTGGGTCTGGTGTAGAAAATATTTGAAGGGCAAACATAACCTCCCTTTTTGTAATAGTCATGGCTATAGGAATATCCGCTGAAAATAAAAGCGGGGCGTGAAAATAAAACTGAGAACTAATTTTTAATAATTGGTGCAACAATGTTTTTTAAAAAAACTATTGGGGATACTCATAAATCATATTTGAGGCTCGTTAGCGTCATGGGTGGATATTAAGCCGATACTATTACGAGGATGGAAAACCATAATTTTTGGGGATTTGTGCGGCCAGGAACTGTGGGCCAATAAAAAGAAGTTGCGAACATTTAGCGGATCGTGTTTTAAACTGGGCTGGGTCAATTTCCAGCCTTAATTGAATGTTCCAGATTAGGAAAATAAATCCGGGTTTCCCAGGAAATGTTCGCTCGATGTAACCACAGTCAATAAATTCTGAATTGTCAGTTCCAGACACCATTTCAAAGAATTTCTCTTTAAACTGGCTAAATATTTTAAATGTGTTTATGAGAATGAACCCATAGTCTACAAGTGTCCTACATATAGGACAGTAGCCATGTATGGGTAAATATGAAACCTCATCATATTAATTAATAGCCTCGTTAATCGCACTAAAATTAGCATAAAAATATGACACCTTCAAAATATGATACTCACTTGTATGGTGGTTTGAAAGCATCGGAGTGGTCGTGCTTGTCATGAGAAACTCCATAATAGTGCTCGTATGTATAGCCCTCCTCTTCAGCGCGAGTGAGCCCATCAACTAGGTTATCGGCTGACTGGTAGGTAATATCCGATAGCAATCTATCTACCAAGTGGCGTTGTCTGGCGATTTCTAGCCGAATGAAATCCCTATGGATGTATCCATTAGTTATAGCTCACTAGGAAGCTTATGTGGGGGAAAAAAAGTTTTAAAAAAGAGAGTAAATGGCTCAGTTCCAAAGTGGCTTTTTTGAAAAGGCTTTGAAAAATCGCTTGTCCAGCCGATATGGAGAGGTGTAATCTTATATGGAGCCTGTGTTTTAAGCCCTGTAACTTGATGCCATTTTGCGTTAGTCAAAATACTCTATAGGTGATCTATAGCTGGGCCACATAAAAAATTTGAACAGAGGCTCTGTTGAGAGAGTGTGGTCTCAGATTTCATGGCATGTTTTGAAGAGCTATTTTTAAACATGGTTTTGTCGTAGCAGCATTATAATCTTCAATATTCGCAACATTCTATTTTCATAAGTTGTTATCCTACTGACGTCAATTGCATTTTAACGCTGTAGTACACCACAGTACCACAACAACCACAACAGTACACTACACTTCAGCTACTCTTGACATTAATGAGTCAACTCTAGTGCCTTTGTAAAGTGTTTCCTCAACTACACTCCAAGTCTGCCTATATTTACACCCCTTAACAAACACTGCAACCTGCACATAACATTCTTTTCCGAATTTTATGCCCATTTCAGGCAAAACGAGCTCCCATAAAAAGCAGTGTTTCCATCGAAACCTGCGAAGGTTGAAAGCCACGAATTACAGCTGCATTGTTTCACTTGCACGCCAAGTTTCATGTCAGACCATGCACTTATTCGTGTGTGCAAAAAATGAACTTGCAACCAGAGATGTATAATTTTAGAAGGCACGTCCGTTGCACAATGTAGCTTACGTGGGGTAAAACGGGTCCTCCAAGCAGAATGTCAGGTTGTAATGAATCTGGTTCCCGTATGCACACTCGGGGCTTTTGCTGGAGTCGTATGTCAGTCCTTTGAAATATCCTTTTTGCTGGAAAGAGAAATGAAGGCATACTTGTGGAGAGAGACGGACAGTGTATTATACTCATTAGTGCAGTATTTGCTGGCATGGCTGCCTTACAACCAGTTTTATTCCCAAAAATGAGCCAACTATTCAAAAAGTCGTGTAATTAGTTTTTATTTTTATTTTATAACTGTAAGGCAGCATGGTTGAAAGAATACTGGAGACATACTAATTATCTCTAGTTATTTAATAATTTAGTTGTTTGGAGTGCACTGGGCAAGGCACTGGGAAACAACGTGTCCGAAACTTGCCTTTGAATTTTCGGTTACAATGCTCTCTGGTACAATTAATAATTAAGTCACGCTATGGTCCAAGGCTTGCACATACAGCCTGAATATTCTCACAATTATTCAGCTCAACATATGGAGCACATACTGTGCGTTTCACGCTTCATAACATTATTGTAATCGCCAGAATATTCATCCATCTGAAAGACTGTTGCGTCACATGTTGGGTCACTACAGTGTACCTCTCATAACATCAAGTATCTCATGCATGAGGAAAAAGTTAAGCAAGCATTACCGTTGCAACTGTTCACTTTCGATCCTGACATGACGAGAATAAAACACTTTTATTTTCACTTACCTTAGCCTCCATGAAAGCGTAAAATTGCTCTCCGAACAGGTCAAAATGACTCGTCAGCACATCCTGTGGAGAGATACAAACAATATGGCCAGTTATTAAACAAGTTTGGCTCCCAAAGTTTCAGTCCTCATTTCCTCTCCATATTGAAGAAAACTTTTTAGAAAACGAAAGATCAAGAAGCTAAGTGAAGATTTGAGCAAACAAAAGTTGGCTCATTTTAGAGCAATTACTAAGGGAGGGACCTTAATTTCCCTCTAGGAATAAGATCATAAAGGGGGTAGCTCACTTTATTGATGCCACGATATCGATGATCTTTGTCACGTGTTCTGATGGCGTCGTAGATGTCGAAGTGGTCGTTAGGATTTCGCAAGACGACTGAAGGCTGTGAAGAAGGAAAAGTGTTTCGGTATGGAATTAACTCCGGGCTCTGAACTCGGGAAATAATAATTTGCAGCTCATTGTATCGGAATGGTATATAGAAAGTGAAAAACGTCACATTTCTGGCTTCACCATGAAGTATAGTAGTGAAAACGATGTAATTAGGCTCTTGGTGCATTTAATTAGCAAATGGCAGTCATTTGCCACTCGTTGTGCGACCAGAAGTTATGCAAAGTAATTTGGATTTGTGTAATGCGTGCAGGTTATGCTGAAAAATATTAATTTTGGGTCTGTCGCATGCTAATAAATAATAAATGTATTACTTAAAGGGTGATCCAAACATACTGTATTTCTCATTGGCAGACAATATTTTTGACCAGTTTTTCAAGAACAAAAATGTAATATTAACCCATGCCTGAATTATATTATTTTAAAATTTATTTATGAGCAAATGAAGGAGTATCATTATGAGAAAATCTAACATTCTGTACAAGTGTCCTACATATAGGACTCTAGGCGTATTCGCACCTGGTGGAGCCTTTGTACTGTACATCAGTTTTAAACAACATGCTAAAATTTATCAACCCACAATTTCGACATCCCTTGAATTTGAAAATGACAAATTGACACCTCATTTCCACACCTCTGATATCAAATTAGCGACCACAACATGTTAATGCGGCTTGAAATCCTAACATCCGCCCCCATCAGCGTTAACTGGGTCGCAATAATGAAACGATTAATCAATTTTTCCCCCTCTAAACGGGAGCAAAATTCTTTTTTGAATAATGACCAAAACTTGCACCCAGGACAGGATTCGAGGTGACATATTGGCATGGGCCATGTTTTGTAAGTTTGTTTTGAGATCCTGCCAGAGGCTATTGTGCCAATATTTTTCTGGTGTTTTTTCTATCAAACTGCTGTCACCTAATCGAACGACGCAGCACCCTACTTACATCATGAAAGAGAGAGGAGGAATCAGGGCATGAATGACACCTACATCGATAATAAGTGCATAAAATATTGCGCATTACCTTTACCTCTTTGAAAGTTGGGAAGTGCAATCCATGTCCTTTTGCATAACCATCTGAAGAGTACGGATCCGGCCCATATCCTGTTAAATATATATTTTTAAAAAAATTTGCTTATAATTTTTTAGTAATCATATCAGATACCATTTTCTGAGAATCTGTGTCCCAGTTGTCCTTCGCCGTAATCCAGTGCAACCAAAGCCACCTCCTGATGATGGACGGCTTCTCTGTCGGTTTCAGATACAGTGATATTGCCGCCATATGTCTCGCTATCGACATTGCCATCAGCCTCGTCCTCTTTTCCGTCGCTCCCTTTGTCTTCCTGCCGCACGTCCAGGGATGCCGTGTCATTGTTGGAGTTTTGTGAGTCGCCAGGCGTCGCTTCGGAAGCCAGGAGGATCAGGGCCAGCTGATCCGAGTCGTTATTGTGTAAAAAGTGATGAGTCGACAGGACAATGACTAAAGCTGCTTTTTAAAAACCTAAACTTATAAAGTATTGGGTCGAGTTCGTCCGCGAAATTTACCACCCATCAAAAAACCCACTTCAAATGGTAACCGCCCACATTCTGGGCAAGTCTTTGATCAATGTGTAGCCTGTAAAGGCCTAGTGGCTTCCATCCTATATTTCCAAAAATAAACTGGAATGAATCCTTATCTTCCCTTATAGGAAGGGTTTTTTCAAAAGCTCCAATAGTTAGCCACATCATAGGGATTCCTTTTTTTCTGATCCTGGCGTTGGCTAACAAAGGGATAGCCTCAATGGACAAGTGCAAGAGGGAAAATGCTACAGGTAAAAATATTTTAAGCCAGGAGTTGAACTAGCAACTGGAAAAATTGCAGCACTTTGCTATGATCCACTACAGTTCGGTCCCTGACTGTCAAACATGGGCTCCCAAAACTCACGTGCATTTCAGTTGGCTCCTACTCTGTACTGTTAATTAATCTCTAATTGAATGACCTAATATAACATAGGACTTGTTGGAATCAAAGCATTTTGGGAATTTCTTTGATCTTTGAATGTCCTTATGAAATTCTATAGTAGAAGAAAATTTATTTTATTACAAGCATGACTCTTACATATTTTAAACTTAATATTGATTTAAATTTGCATTACATATGTTATTCTCATTTCAAACAATAATATACAGTTCTTCGCAGAAAGTTACCTGAGTCACTTTGTGAATACATTTGCATGCTCTTTTTTGCATCAGGTCACACTGATGAGCCAAATTAGCACCAGTTTGCATCAAGTGCGGAAACAACACATTATGGACGTACAGTACAGTATACGCTAGAGCAAGAGTGCATGAAGCACGCAGCCTCAGGGAGTGTTATACATTGACACTAATGCTTTCATTTCACTGTCATTTGGGGGCCCTCTTCGCACCAGTTTCAATATCACAAATCCGCCGGTAATTAACTCGAAAATTAATTAATCCTGCTCTTGCTGATTGACACTACGGGCTACTTCATGTCAATAAACGATAGATTAACGTAAAACCTCACATAAGAACATATAAGGTACCCCACGTAGAAATCCTAACTGGCGTTTGGCGCGTTGAAATATGAAATCCATTCATTACGATGTGGCTTAGCAAGTGTCATTAAATTTCGACCTGGAAAACTGATAGGCCAGAAAATCAACTGATATCCAAGTTCGCTAATAACCTGTCCGCGCAGTTATTAAATTTGCAAAGTGAAAGTACGAATTAAAATTGAGGGACTCAGGTGCACTGAAAATGAATCAGTAACTCATGTAATTATCTTAATGAGGTTTTTAAAGTGGGGGGTTTTAAGCCCGAATTTTAGCTTGTTCAAACCATGCTGTTGACAAACCGGCTTAAATATGGTCGATCCTAAGTGATATCCGTGTAATCCTATGTCCGTTAATTGTTGCGGAGTGAGGTTGATTGTTTTCGCATTTAAAAGCCCATGTCCACCATTTGTATCCGGATTTGGAAACGTATATTGTCCACACAACTTTATCTATGCCAGGATTTTGGGTTAGTCCTGCGTTGTTTTTATGTGCGTAACTGTTTGTGAGGGACTGTTACATTTTTTTTAAAAAAAAAAGCATGTGATGGAATTTCTAGTTGAGGAAAACTGTATAATGACGTGAGCAGGGCGGAACCGATGAAAAATGGAAGTTTGTCACTTTCAATGCAGGGCAGGAAGTTTTATTTTGGAAAAAAATTTGACGTGAACAAATGGCAGCCATTTTTATACCGCAGTCATTTTTATACATATAAAAAGTATAAAAAAGCACTTTTCGTTTAGGCGGAGTTGTTGACATGCACTTAATCGGACAAACAGTTTGACCTCACTCAACCAACGATGAGTTCGTCAACAATCTGATATTTTTTTGTGTACAAAACCCTGCAGTTGTTCAAAATTAATGTGCCATGTGAATTGTTGGATAATCGACAAACAGGCTGCAAAATTAATTTTATTTTACGTTTGTTTGTGGACACGTACTAATTGCAGTGGCTGGTGCACAAAAGCCTAAAGGCCAGTCATATTGTTGCAAATATAATATATTCAAGAATGTGCTAAATTATTGCATTTATGTCAAGTGTGCCACTGCAATAATTAATTGCCGCACCTTATGACTAAAATAGTGTTTCCTTAGAGGAAATAAATATTTCACCCTATAGTTGAGTTAATATTTGAAAAACTTACCAAGCAAGCAGACAGGTATCCCAGCCTTTCCATCATGCACCATACTCCCTTTCAAGACACGCGACCACTTCCTTATATAAACCTGGAGAAAGTGTCCTCTCAGAAGCGCCAAAGTTGACATCGGGTTGGTTCGTATAATCATATTTTTTTCAGATAGAGATAGAAACAATGGAGTGCAATTTTCATCGAATTCGCTCGACCTATTTTTTGCTCGGAGCATCTTCAACTGACAATGTCACGCGCCAAAAACGCAGACAATTTTAGCAATTAACCTACTGACACACACATAAAAAGATTGGTTCTGTACAATGGCAAGATGTAATTGCTTTGTTGAATAATATACGCCCTAATGTTATTAGGATATTACGCAAGTACAAGCCCTGCCTAAAGCGCACTGTAATGAACGTATTACGCAGAGTGTGATTATACATCTGCTTTGTATACTTCGAGTAATTAAACTTAGGATTTTTAAAATATGTTTTGATTAGCGATGCAGTAGTCTCATGTTAATTAACCTTTAAATTAACTTTTAACTTTTAAACTAATGAAACAATTCAAGAATAACACAATCCCTATAGTCGTCCTCGCTACATGGAAAGGGAGGCATAATTTATGCTACTAGCACCATCCTCTGTATATAAAAGAGCTTTTAGAGAGACCAGTGAAGCCCACCATTTCTTCAGTATGTATAGGATGCACCCTACCGTGCAAATGTTGGAGATAGAGCCAATGAGCTTAAAATTATAAAGTTCACATGTAGTTCTAGGGTTTAACTGCAGTGACTCTTAAGATGCTACTAATTAGCATACTGATTCATTCACTCGTATCAACATGCATGGAAGAGTCGTAGTCTGAAACCGTCACAAACTAAACAATGTAATGTACATTTCAATTAATTCTAGTTGTCTCAATAACGACATGGCAATTTTTATACATAGCAGAGTTCACATTTTGAATTTTTAATGCCCATATAATATATTCTCTACCTGCAGCGTAGAATTCATTTCCTAAAATAAACTGCTGCAAAAGAGCAAAATAGTCCTGTGGAGAAAAACACGACATCTCACAGGGAATTTATGTAAATCCACACACTTCACCATTCCCTGGTGTCTGCTACGACGCATAGTTCGCTATTCGTTTAAAATTTGATCGTAGAGCCTAAGTAAAGAGAAGGGTATCTGGAGTGGATATATAACTAGGTTGGAAGTGTCAGTGAAAAGCGTTTTTTCTTCGAAGAGTCCCAAAAAGGATTCTATCGTGGAGAAGAAGAAAAAAGAAGAAAAAAATAGGTGGGGCATGTTATCTGTCACTTTTTTCTACGGATTTCAGGTTCCCACGGCTCCTACCTTTTTATGCTGTTTTTTTGGGGGAACTGCACATTTGACGAGATGGAGGAAGTTGGCCTACTCTCCTGCGGATTGGAAGGGAACGGAACCGGAATAATCCTCACTCATTTCTGGAGCTGATTAATGAAATGCACTTGTGATGTTGGTTGGGGATGTGCAAATCGATAGATGGTTTAAAGAATGGTTGTGGTTGGCTCAGGTTTTTAATTATTCCAGGACGCAATTTTTATTTAAATACATTTGAAAGTGTCAATAAAATATTTAGAAAAATTTGTCAGATTTTTAAAGAGAACCGACTCATTTCATTTGAATCATTGAGAATAAATGGAGCCCTCCAATCCTCTTAACTTGGGCATTCAAAGTCACAATAATAAATAAAAAAGGGGGTATTGTTGAGGTATTATACGATTTCATTTACCTTTCTGTAGAGCTATTGTGCAGCTGGAGCAAAGGAAGCTTCCTTCAGGATCCTTGCTATCGAACGGATGTCTTTTATTGCTGTCTCCGTCGTTTTTTTATTGCTGCAATATATCCGCTCAATGTCCTGTTCAGTTCTTTACTCTACTACAGTGCGACTAGTCGTAACCTTCAGACGTTGCACTTTCAATTTTGTGGCAGTTGACAAACCACCATGACTAACCACTAATAAACAACCGGAATCCCTCGCTGAAAAATGTTCAAAATTGTGATGCATTTATTAAAAAATAACTGCTACAAATTAATAAGCAGTTGACCCGATTTTCCTGATTTTGCGATTCCACATCCCAGCTTCACTGTAAGCCCCCATTTTTTTGTCCTTGCTCAAACATATTTCAGTACTAAATGAGATGCAACGTATAATCATGTCCCGGTTGCACTGCAATATCTAGCTTCGCACAGCAGCCTGAATTTGCGCACAACCAATTACTCACTCATAGCCTCCCTATGTGCGGTGCAGGACACGTCCCCACGCCTCCCACCAAATTCAACTGATGGAGATGAATCCCTGCGTACAGTGTGCACTAGCTTAGTCTTAATCACAACGTGACCTGATCCATCCCCGGTTTTATCCCAACCGAGTTTAAAGCCCTGGTGGAATAATAAATCAAACTAGACAACTGTGTTAGGTTAGAAGAATTTATGGAGGCGGAGAAATGTCTCTTCCAAGTAAGATATAAGTCACACAAAATGAGATTTGAATGTGAATAACTATGAATTTAGCTAATATTTATATTGCATGTTTTAAAAATAGTACTTGTAAGCTACCTGACATACTTCGATATATTTACAGTGATTTTTCCTAGTTTAATAGATTTTTCAGTCGAGGGTATATTTTTATCATACTCTTGCATAACACAAAGAGCGGTTAGGATTTGCCTCACAAATTCCGTCCGTCGAGTGGTATCTAGAGATTGGCCAGACCTCAACTTTGCGGAGTTTGTCCGACCGGAATAATCCGGAGAAGTTTATCGGTTCAGCATTCTTGACTGGAAAAAATGAAAAAAGCGACACCAAAGCTAGATATTATTTTGCTTGGTGAGTCGGAAATAAAAATTTCGTGGAACAGTCTGAATCGCTTCAACTTTTTTGGGTGCAAAAATCTCGTTTCTGTATCATGTGGTTTCAACGATCCAGCCAAATGCGCCTAAAAATATGAGGACCATTTGGTATACAGACAAAGGAACTAAAATCACAGTAAAATATTGCTTGCCATTTAATGTTCACATTTTTTTTGTCACCAATTATTGACTAGACTTCACCGGTGGGATAAGTTTCATCAAGTAGAAATCTGCATTGGCCTAGATATGCACAATCTGCAACAAACGTTTTTTTTATTATTTCGTGTTCACTATTATTCAATCCGGACTTACTTTAAAATTCTGGCTGCATCCTCCGTATGGCACAGGTTTCCTCAAAAGTGGTTTGTAGTATCCGTAGACACATATTCGGTAAGTTCCATCCTCGGTGTCAGATTGAGTTTCCCACGTGGTTTCTGCTTCGCTGTGGCCTAGTAGCTTATTAGTTCTGATCCAGTTGTAGCTGCGGATTCACATTACAAGCAGAGAAAGATTGGTGTTTGCTGAAGCCAAATTGAATCTGGCATAATGATGAAATATGATGTGCATGGCAGGCTACATCGTTTTACACCAAATGGTGAGGCTATTACGCAATTATTTCTAACAGGTTGTAATTAGAGTTGTATTTGTAACCATGTGATGCCACAGTGAGTTCGGAAATATGTGCAATAATATTAGGTTTTGTAGCGAGTCCTGCATTATTCTAGTTCTATCTCTAATTAGCTAATCAGGCAGTATGATTTGGATAGCTGTCATCCTTAACTTTGAACGTTCAAGCTATATGCCAGAAGCCTGTTGGGTTAGCCCACCTGTCATATGCAAGGTTTGGCGAAATAGGAACATTCGAGCAGTATTTTTCAATATGATTTTTCCACCACAGTTACCTGCTAATCCTATTAGTAATAAAATGAAGGCCCACTGGGTACTACCTAATTAATGAAAATAACTAGCTGCAAATTTAAGCTGTGAAGCTGTCAAAATTTGGCTTGCAGAAGACAAGCATATACAGTGTATAAACGTATACAACGTTAATGTAATATATAATATTAGAGAAATTCTGTGCCTTTAATATGTTTATTAAATTATTGGGTTTAAGCTCTTGTGGCCGCTTCAATGCCAATCACTGAAAATTATGCTGGGACAAACAAGGATGTCAATGTCGCTTCCAACGAATCATTTGCAGCCATCGGTTTTTGTGTTGCCCAAAACAAACCCTGCAGCCCTGCAGCTGCATAATCGAAAAAATTGGCCCCCAAAAAAGTTCAGGGCTGGAGTGCAACAAAAGGCTTCTCTTGTCCATAGCAATCAATAGCTAGGATAATATAATCAATTAAAGTTGTAGCCATGGCCATATTTAATGTTAAAAATTTATAAGACGCAGTAAAGTTTTTATGCACACGCTGTTTACTACTCAATTGAACATATTTAACTACATGCGGGTTCACACACTTTAAATCATTGACTATGCAAGCCTATGGCAACAACTTTACTCGTGGAACGCTGACGCTACTATTGAAATGTATGGGAAAACACAAACCGTAAACGGATAGCGGTTATTCACCAGAGGATTAGTATCGGATATTCAAGACGCTTTCACAGTGAACGTGGAATCTGAAATCCCCTGTTTGAATGCTCGTTAATTTCAGACACAAGATAGGTAAATTCATAACTAACAATGGAAGTCGTATCCGATATCCCTTTTGATCATGTAGATTCTGAAAATGAAACTTCTGTTGACAAAAATCTACTTGTGAACATCCTTTCTTAACGAAAAATATATCAACTTTCTGTATCAACATCCGAAATGTTTGTCGACCCCCCCCCCCCAACCGTTAACGTATTTTCTTTCCAACCCGAAATTTGTAATTAACGGAAACGTCAACAACTCCATTCGAAAATATCCATCGAGCTGTGCCTCAGGTCGTAACCTGCAGCTATAGATCTCCTTGCACAACTTCCGTTCCAGGTGGTCAAATAAACTCCAGTTCCCTTAGTTCCGAGGAAAAGTAATTACCCGTTACGTACCTCGTATCCCAGCTGGAGTCCGTGGCCACTGTTTTCCACGAGGTTTCATTCACTTGCTTATCCACCGTCAAATACGACCCTTCCTGCATCGGATTGTTGCGGGGATGACCGGATACCTACAGCCATAAAAAAAAGCAAGCGTGTTGATCCGAAATTGCGGTTACAAAAAAACCGTTAAAAATGGCCGGAGGAAAAACCGTTAAAACTGGCAGGAAAAAAAAGGACCGTTAAAAATGGCGGGAGAAAAAAAGCTGCTAAAAATGGCGGGAAAGCGATGTCACCCGGGGCTCTAAAAATTGCGGGACGTCCCTTTGTTTCCAACAATATTGTGGTCGTTTATTTTAGAAAAGTAATACTCACAAATCTGGCGACGATGGCTTCTCCGGCGTATGCTTCTGGGTAGGGCTGGAGGACACATTGGCCAAAATCTTTTCCAGAGGGAGCAGAGTCGAATATCACTCCAGGTTGCAGTGAAATTAGCTTCTTTTTGAGGTTTTGAGGAAGAGGACCGGTCGGTAGAGATGAGTTCTGGGAGGGGAGACACATATATAACGATCAGAAGACTCACTTCACTGAAAGATCCTCTGGAGGCTGTGACCCCCTTTTCCCGATATAATTAGAAATCTCTGAACTCTTTTGCGCACTATTTAGCAACGGAGAGAGCAGAAATTTGAAGGAAAATCTCATCAAGGTTTTATGATCAAAAATTCCATTTTTCATGCAGTACTGGGACGAAACCCCATTTTAATCGCAATCACTAATGTAGCCCGCGCATTCCAGCTCCTAGTTATCTCTTGTCTACTTGCTGCCACGGAAACGTAGAATAAGCAGTGTCATCAGACGTTGGAGAAACCTCATTTTCTCTCAGGGCTTTGACTGTCTACGCAAATGTTCTTAGGTACACATTCAGTGTATTAATCAGTGTAATGAAGCAAGGAACTTCAACCGCCAAGGATTGCACACGCTTTCCACTGCGCAAATCTAGTTTTAATGTCTTATATCAGAAGCATTTATGCCACATTTCAAATTGAATTCTTATGTGATGTGTATTATATTTACTGTACCAATGTCAACCATCAAATTTTGCATATATGGATAAAATTATTTCCTTATTCTCAATCCTTTAAGCAACGTGCATGACCTTGCTCCTTCACAAGCTATTCTTGTGAAATGTAAATAGCCTCGAGGTCATTTGCTCAACTAATCCCGAATATATGATTAGGCCATTTGAAGTGCATAATTGCAGAAAATTAGCGTAATTCTCCCTTCCAAATCCACGACCTACGCTAGAAGCAAGAACTCAATTTCGTCTGGAGTTGAGTTGAAAAGCATGGTATGAATGAAGTGTTAAAAGTTGGAAGCAAAAAAAAAGTAAATTAAAAAGTCTGAGAGTGTGCGTCATGATCACAATTTCAATGCGCTTTTTGTATACTTTCTAGGCATTTTGCGTCATTTTGTATCACGGCAGTACACACTTACATGCGAATTTACAGCTCATTTACACTGCAAGATGATAAAGATATCCCCTAGGAGTTATGAAAGTTCAAGTGTTTCCACCAGGACTAATTTTCAACCTATTTTCATAACAGTGCAAGCCTGTTAAACCTTACCTAATGCTTGATTTGTAGTATCTAGCTTAGAACTTGAACATCATGCTGTGTCTCCCGTGCTGGTGAAGCCACTATAAGCACCTATTCCAGTTTACAAGGGAGCCTAACACCTTACATTTACTACATTATCCTGGTAGGAAAGCTCTTCCACCTCACTGTGTTTATATAGCAGCAGACGAGATTAATGGGACTTGTGGTCCAGAATTTTGGGAGTTCCCCATACCGTTGGACCTGATAAAGTGTTGGACCTTTGACAAGAACATGCCCTGCCATGCAGAAGTATTCATGTTGAATAATAAACAGGTCAATGCGCTAACTGACAGGAGACACGCATCTTTAGTGGTACAGTCAACGCGTCACACATCACAGTCATGCTGGTGACAGCAGCCTGTTCGGGGATATATTATACTGCGGAAAATTAAGGATGTCATTTAAAGTGGATGGTATTAAGGGGAAGGTATCTGTACTTTAATTCTTAATTTATTTATACTGACTTATCGACGCCATATGAACATCTACTTCCACTGAATGACACTGTTTATAAATGCAGCAATCCACGTCCATCCTATTTGCTAATAGCAGTCGAGTGTTGGTTCTATGCCTTCTATCCAGTAATCCCAATCAGCAGGGAATTATGCATTTCAATCAATCCCCCTAATTCAGCAATGGCCAAAATGTAAACAAGGCTCCATTCCTACAGTATATAGCCATATGAATTTTTCAGCTGGTTTGACGAGAAAGGGTGACATGTTGTTGGAAGAGATGAACCCTGTAAATGTCATCATGAGCAGAAAATCTTCCTATGAAACTGACTATTCTGAACAGTGTTTTGAATGTTGTAGACGTAAATAAGTTACCACATGCTGTCCAGACCTGAGCCAAATCAAGTCAAATCATTAAGAAAAATCCTCCGATTACGTGTAGGTTAACAATATTCATAATCTCAGTTTTCCTAATTTTAGACGGTACAACTGGCTATTATTAACAGTAGAAATGAGGTCTTTCTGCTCACACAATATCGTCTAATGACCACCCTAATTTTTATCATTCACTTTTAAAAAATGGGGCCGTAATTTCGAAACCCTGAATAGAACACCATGTTCTACTTTTTCTCCCATCTCCAGTCACATATTACTGACCCGGAAGTTCTAAAAATAACATCTCCTCACCATCAATTTGACTTCTGAACAAGGCAAGCATTAGCCTACTTGACCTCCTCCAACTTGGAACAAACCCTTGGTGTTTCATCCAATCCAAACAAACCTCTCGATTAAGCCATCCCTTAGCTTATTCTCCCAAAGCTCTCCCATCAGGAGGGGTTCCTCCACCCCCGTATTAGCCAGGTCATTCCCCATCCAATCCTAAAAGCGCAGTAGGTATACAACAAACTGACCACTTAATCAACCTTTTTTATTCTCCGGAAAAGGTTACCTACCCCTAACATTTCCTGGTCCAATCCGGATTCTCTATCCGGACGACGAAAGGGCATTTGAATAATTGTCAACGAGAAACTAATTGCATTGTACCCCCCGCAGAGATGGTATAGAGGTAATGAAAATTGGCGTACCTTCATCATGGCTGAGGCCAATATTTTGTACTGCTCTACATAAAAGGCGTGGGAGTGAGGTCCGTAGATGGTCGATGCTCCTTCATAACGCTGGACCTGTAAAATATTTAATAAAAGTTTGAGAGGTAATCGGTTCAATGGTCTATGACCATTGTTTTGACCTTTCAAAAGTAAGAACAGAACGTTGACCTTTGGGCAGGGCTTCCGGTCATTTGTTTCGCTGAGGGCAACCTATAATGTGGCAGGTTGGGCGGGGGGTTGTTAATGAGACAGCGTCACTTTAGATGGCGCTAGCGGTTTGTTGTGTAACCCAGGGAGCACTGGACCAGCATTATTAAAACTTTAAATGCGTAACAAAAAAAATCGCTTGACATTATCAGGCCGTTTTAGTTTTCTCTGGTGTAGAGAGAGGCTTCCAAAATTGAAAATCATCGGAGCCTTGTAACTTGATCAAGGAAGTTGCCCCAGCCGGAATTAATGAGATTATAGAAGATTATCCATTAGTAATTTCCACCAGCTCCTATCAGATTGGATAAGTATACAAGCAGCAACGAGGGTGTACAGTCTATAGACTAGGCTCTACGATGCGGGTTTAGTAGGCTATCGTATCGATCTCCATTTTGCGGGTTCAGAAAAGAGGAGATAACACGGTTGGGTCCGAACAGTTTTGGAAACATGCTGATGACTATTGACATAAAGTTGCATTACTTTTGCAGTCGTTCGTTTTAGAATTAATGTGACCTTGGCCCCTTTTAAAGCTCTATATTTATTTTATGAATGGATATTATAGGGTAAGTCGCAAATTACATAAAGAGAGATTTTTTTCACTAAATTGAGTTTATATAACCAGCCAGTGACAAATGTCTTATCAATCAAAAAATGGGCAGCGAGAAGCTATCAACTGGTCTGATTAAACGACCTGAAAATCTACACTACTGGTAAATTACTCCCGAATATAATATTCAGAATGAAATAATAAAACAGTAAGTAGGCTCACAACATTGACGTCAATTATTAGTCAGTAGGCTACATTTTTGCCCATAAAAGGCACGATTATAATAGGAGGCCTGCTCTATTAAGTTCCACTGAAAAAAACCACGACTGACAATGCTTCGACGCTTTGAAAGGCTGACGTCAAAGGGACCATTTTTGGGCAGAAAAAGGGCAATCGACAATTTTTTTCATGTGACCTGGTTCACAACATGCCTTACAGAGCAGCCCACTTCACACTAATTTTGGGTGGCGGGCCTCTGCCTGGTGTTAAACCGCACGCGAGCATGTTACACTATACTGTACATCACAATGAAGTGTCATTCAAAATAGGTGTTGACAGCAAGAATGTAACACTGCGCATATATGAAAGTACATGACGCTAGATGTCATAAACAATGTTGATTACAATTGTACAAAGAGAAAAACTGCAATGATAATTACTGCGTTAATTCATCACATTTATTAATTTATTTTATTTGGCCTCAACGTTTATTGCCCATATTGGTTGGGCTATCCCTGTCCACGAGAAACATTCCAATCGCTTTTATTGTGTGTAATTTTGAACCAGTTATTAATGCTGGCGGTGCCTCTGTTTTCATTATGGGTGTTGTGATTATAACCATATAGGTACGCATTTTTTCCGTTCCAAATTACCCACACGTCAATTTTTTGCCGTCCCGCGCAATTTCTCCGGTCTGCCAAGCACGATCAACACATTTCGGCATGGTCGTCCACACATCATCCATTCAACTGTGCATCGGCTGTTCGGTGTGTGCATTTTTTGTGTGCATTATTTCTTCGTATTTGCCACGACTTGGCACGTTGTACACATTGCACAATCCCTATTATGAAACATATGCCCGAATCCATGACTGAGGTAATGAAACGTCGGAACTGACGTCACTTGACATTAATCGTTAGTTTCATTGTTGACAATTTGACGTCAGTCCCCAACGTCAGTGACTCGATTATTCTCCTGAGAATCTTCTAGCTAAATTTCTGTTCATTTTTCATTCTTTTTATGTAACCGTCAACAATTATTGAACCAAGTGCGGAGATAAGACCGGCCTGGGTACTCAGATAATCGAGTGTACACCTCGTACGAAAGTTTGCTAAGTATGTAATTATAGTCCTTAATTTGCATTTCAGGTCTTCATTATAGTGTGAGTACCCACTCAAGCTGGGCATGTTTACGTAATGTCCAAAGTTGAGTAAAAGTGATAAAAATATTCCCGTTTTCAAGACGGGACATGAACGACTGTCGCGTATCAGTCGACTTTATAACTGTCCTCCAAACTAGGTCCACCTTATTCAAGCCCCCAATCTTCATTCTCCCAGAACCGGAAGCCTTTATAAGCCCATCCGACGCGAAAGATACTCAGACCGGAAATAAACTTGCACCGCCCCAAGATGGCTGCCGGAAGCTTCCTCCCGTTTACTTCCACTCCAAAGCGCCCTCTATCCTTATCAAAAACACTACAAAAGCAGGGCTTATCATCTGTGCGAGACCCTTTCTCCTTCACAGTAAGGAAACTTACTTGGTATTCCTCATAGGTCGTGATGTAATGGGTATAAACATTTGAGAGTCCAGCAATCACAACCAGAGCGTCCGATGGCGCTCCGTCCGCTACAAGCTGCGACTTGACCGCATCCCTCAGCCTACGTCCTGCCATTGTTGAGAATTCTCCAGGAACGGCCAGTATAAAGAGGTTACCCAGCTGGATAATCTGAGTCTCGACAATTCTCGGATGCCAAGAGTATGGTAGGTTCATCTGGAAAATGAAACACGAGAGCCTAGAAAATGGGCTTTTCACACGGAAAGCCTGTAAAGGAAGTCCGGTTATTGCAGTGACTTTGTAGAGTTAAGTTTCTCGGAAGGTTGTTTAGTGAATCGCCAGGGGACGAAGTTGCGTAAGAGAGGCCATTTATTAGCCACAGAAAGTTTCAGTTGCCTTCTAGCCCTCTTGTATAGGCCTACTATATACTGTTCCTTCCATGGTTTCCCTCAGGTGAAGTCAGACGCCTTGAACTCTGGTATATTCAGTTTGCTATGTGTACGACATATTCTCACAGCTGTTTGTTTATTCACATTGAATTTGCTGTAATGTTACAGAAAATCTCAATTTCCGGTACCAGTACAGTGCTAGTTTATGTAACTTGTTTATTCTATATCTATATTACTACCCGACTGTCATGGAAACTCATCCCGCACCGTACAGCATATACAGCTTTGGGAGTGGTGTAAAATTTTGCCAGTGTTTTCTATATTTGCAAACCACTTTTGCTTTTTGGAAACGGTGCCGAGGGACTTTGTAATACTCAAAAAACACATTTAAAAAGCCGACCGCGGCCTTTCCACGAAATTTCCATTTACGCCGTTACGGGCGCCACCTCCTGGGTGGCGACTCGCTTACTTCTGCACTTCACCGTCGGATGTCGCTTGGATGCTGCTGCCTGGTGCGGGTCTCTCTTTCTCTCCACTTTCGCCAAAAACTTTGCCAAAATTTGGCAAGTTGGTGCCTAGTAGATATTTAAATGGTCAGCTGACCGACATAACTGATGACTTTGTCGCAGGTTAAGACAAATATTGTTGGAACGTTCGAGATCCTGAAGTTTTCTGGAGAGTCAAATGCGGAATGACAACGCCAATTATTGTGGGAGTGTCGCGCCCTTGGTCGCGCCTGTCGCGAGCCTAACAGGAGACTCCTAATTATTGAGAGCCTCCTGCCGAGCAATTAGTAGAAGGCAACAAGTGCGACACGAGGCAAGGAAAGGTCGAAAATGTCAACACTTGGTCACTGAACCCTTGCAAATCAAGTGCGGGTTGGAACAGTCAGCAATTTACACTCATTTGCGAAATGAACTTACCCGCTAATCAGTGATTGAAACATCAAACGGACTCAATCGCAAAACAATTGCATTGCACAATTTTAACAGGAAAAAAACAGTCCACACTATCGGTGTCATCATGCAAATCCGTTGTTTATGCTTTTGATTCATGTTCCAATCATGCAGTTATTCCTCTGGGAATCGCTAACCCAACTGATTAACATCCTGTCTAATTATCTCTCGCGACATATTTTCTTCCGTCTTCCGTATCATGAAATGGCAATACATGTTTTCTAGAGTCACGTTAATGGGAGGAGTGAACCGCAAGATCGTTTACCTCTCCGGTTGCTAGCAAGATTGGCTTTGGCTTCTGACACTCCTGCATCTCCTCCGACGGCTTCGTGAGGAAATTGCGGATCAAGTTCCAGAATAAGTTACCCTTTGTGTCGCCTTGCTTGAAGTCGAACATTCCTGGTCCGTCGACTGTACCGGCAGCGAAACTATATCCGAGAGCTGGCTTGCAAGTGGGACCCTGCAAAAGTAATATCACAGGCCATTAGGACATGTCTGGTACGTGGGAGTATTATAGAGAGGCATGGTCTGAATCACCTCTTAGGATCACCTTTGATGGTAATGTAATTAGATTCAGTGCATTGAAGGAGATTAAGGTCATCATCGGAGGTATGCCCGAAATTGTGTCGCATTAGGCATACGTTCCATGAGGAGACTTGAATACAATGAGGGAACAATGGTCCTTAGAGAGATATCGTGTAGCAAAGAGGGTCGTGCATGTGAATGGCCCTTAAATTCCATGTATTCATAATTGTACCGTTTAATCGACCCAAAGTATTAAACTTTTTAAAGTGAATTCGAGTTGATACTTCATTGTAATCTGCCTATATTTTCAGCCGTCACTTCTTGTTAACCCGATTCTGCATTCAGTTTTGGTCAAAAATGTCCAAAACTTGCAAACTATTTTATATAGTTATGAAAGTGCACCACAAACTGTGAATGATTTTAACCACTACAATTTTGATAATGAAATCAGAAAAAAATCTGGCCACATTTTAATTTTAGTTGCGCATGTTAACAAAATGTCAAACCCCAGCGTGCTGCCCCCATAACCAAAACTATCCTTTAGAAACATCAAAGCTGTTGATATATGGAACCTACGTGGGTTGGAACAAAAATCATCTCGCGTACTTTTAATATATTCAAATACCTGACTCTTTAAAGGGTCATAAACAACAGGTAGCTCTTCCATACAGTTCTGGTTTCTTTTGTTTTCAGACACCTTTTGTTACATTTGCATAATATTTTGATAGCATTAGAAGGAACTATAGCAAATACAGTGCAACTCGTCTCTCTAAACAGCATGTACTGTACAGGGGCGTTCATCAAGTTTAAATCCCATGAAAGAAAAGAGATATACACTTACAGTCATTTTATTTTTTAATGTAGTTCCCTATAGGATGTCCACCCAATTTTTCCTTTGTTTCGCCAGCTTCTCTATCCCCTCGAAAAAAATTCTTTCCCGAACCCACTCCAAAATCTACATACAGCGTAAAATCAGTTTTTAAAATATTCGTCAGGACTTCTCCAACCAAAGTCCATAACCAAAATAGGGTTACCAGTAAACTAATTTACAGGTCACGAATTATTCCAATAGACATTGTTTATAATGAATTTCTCATTGTATTTTGTACAGTACCACCTGTCCGAATTAAGGCCGAGCAGCTCAGAAGCACATGAAATGTAATTATTGCGATTAACATTAATTTTCTGACTTAATACCCTCTTGGCTATTTCTATGCCAGCTGGTTGCACCTGACAGTACTGTACAGGTATGTCAAAATAAGTTTTAATGTGTATTGGAAATTTTAAATATTTGTATTGAAGAACTTTGTCCTACATGACCATAAAAAAATTAAAACTTCACCTTGATGGTCTTTCCCGTGTATGGGTCAACATATTCCACATACTGCTCCGTCATATCCACAAACTGATGCTTGTAGGTGACAGGTCCCGTCACAGGTTTCACATCTCCGTTGTACAAGTCCTGCAATAATAATCACCACCTCCTTCAGAGAAACTGGCGCCTTCAGTTTGAATAATCCAACAAACAGAATGGGAAAGACATATTTGCAAACCCAGGCCTTGATGAACTGTCTCTCTCCTATAATCCTGGTGCTGTCCACCATGTCCTTTCCTGGCCCAGATGCCACGCAGTACTCGTTCTTTCCATCGCACGTGCTTGTGTTGAAGTCGCAGGGAAGGCCTGTGTCTTGACAGTGTGGACCACGTATGTTTGGAGACACGTCGCCCAAGTTGGTCGAAGCAAAAGCAGCCACGAAAGGACCCTAAACATAAATTTTAAAGACGGTTAAATTCCCAGGGGGAATCAAACACACTATATGGTGTAGTACACATGTGCCCAATCTAGTGTAAATATATTTTTTAAATATTTACACTGGATTGGGCACATGTGTACACCATATTTTACGTAGGATAATATTTTTATGAATAATGATTATTCATAAAAAATTATCCTACGTAAATTCATGTAGGGCCTAATAGAAAAACAAATCCTTCTGCTAATGAGCAGCTTAGTACAAAAATTCACTGCCAGAAATGAACAACTAATGCAAAACACTTGCCATTGTGGCAATTCCATCATTAATTACCATGTACGGTATTCGCAAATTGTGAAAATAACGCTCCTACGTTATGACTTGAATAATTTATCCATGTCTGGCGCATGTGGCTGTGTACACAGAGCAAGCATATAAAATATTTATAAAAAGCTGCCGGCTGCAATATTATTTTTCTGTAAGGCAATTATAGGCCCGTGGAAAGTAAAGAGCCGCTGAAAATTTTACCATGCTAATTTATAAACGAAAGCGAAATTAATCGGCTGCAAAACATTTTTGCAGGCCAAGCATAAATATGGTTCTTTGCCACATGAAAGGTATTTTGCTTATGTATTACACCCGTTGCATAAATGCAAACACTCATAGTCGATTGCACATTATTTTAATTTTTATTATTAGCGTGAAGAAAAATGGCAACGTGGTGAATCGAGGGTCATTACACTTGTTATTGATTGTGACCCACATGTGTGCTTTATAGACGCAAATTCTATTTCGCAGCTGGCGAAAAATAAGGCGATCCATCATCTCCATATCCTGAAAGCAGGTTTCCAACATTGCAACTCAGAATCTAAATGGTTGCAGAATTGAAAGGATAATCAGCGCACGTCTCGCTCCGGAAAATGGAAAAATTATGACAAAATATGCGTTCCGGTTCCGCTTAGCCGGACCTCAAAAGCTGCTATTCATTTTTGCCTTCTTTGAAGTCACCGAAATGGAATGGAGAGGTAGAAACAGAATTTATTTTTTTTTACTGAATTTCAAAACGAACCCGTAAGCTGTTTCCGTCCGCCGATTTCAGATAATATAAAAAAAAACTGAGCCAGATATATGCCAGCTACACTCTGAATAGTATCGTACAACTAAATTCAATCTTTGCCACAATCCGCCTTTCCTTTCATTCATACATAATACAGTATCGGAAATGATATGGGATAATAATAGAGTGAGGCCGCCTACGTATAATTGGCTCCAGGATATGCATATAGGTCTCATAAATTTAATTTGCAACCGCAAAAAAATTAAGGTCATGCTTCAGGCTACACATTTTCAAGGAAAAGTCGTGCATTCATTATATAATTATGCAGATCATATTTCACAACTACGGATGAGTTTAAATCGGCTTTGACCTTGAAGTTGTACAGCATTAGTCGTAACAGGTAAACGCTAAGAATCATTGATTTTAATATTCCACTAATTTTAATTAATTTTAATTGCTGTAATAATTGAATTGGCTATTGAATCCGAAATATTTTCAGCCAAAACCACTCGAAATAATAATTTTCACACACATAATAAGATCTAAGTTTGCGTATGGTGATCTTATGGAGTTAAAAGTAGGCTCTGACCTTCCCAGGAAGAGTTCCGGGGTTCATCCTGGCCTCGAAAAGCTGTGAGGCGTGACCCTTGTTATCACCAGATATGAGCAAGTTGGTGTTATTCATGCTCGTGGGATGCACAGCGAACCAGTTGATAGTGCCTAGAGGATGACCATTTTCATCATCGAAACGAATCAAAAGCATCTCCTTGTCCGTATCGTACTTGTAACTGAAAGTAACATTTTTTGAAGTTTGTTATAGCCAGAGGTTGTGAACAAAAAAACAACTTAAATCTAATATCCGGTTGTATGGACAAAATGCTTACTTTTTACGCTCTGCTTCAGGGTTTGCCAAATAACTGGCAGGACTCCTGTTGATGCTGGCCTCCAAAAGCTCTCCCATATTGTACGAAATTGTCCCTCGTTTCATATTGCTGTGGGCTCGTTCGATGCTCTGCAGAAAAAAATGGCAAAAACATATATGCAATTTGCAAAAAGATGCCTGAATCGTGCCCTAGAGATATTAAGTACACTTTTTAACGAACCACTTTAAACACTTTGTAGTTTTTTTGCAATATGAATATATATATTCTACAGACTCCAGGGTGTAATTAACTCTTTATGACTTTCTGTTGCAGTCAAGCTAATTAAGGCCACCCAATGCCAACATTCACCTTGATTTTCAAACAAACAATGACATCCCCATGTTTCTATCTGGCCCTTTTGTTCTGCCACAACGTCGCTATCTATCAGTTTTATGGCCAACACAAAGCTAACGAAGCTTGAACCCATAAAAAACACATAACCAAAAAAGCATCTCCCCGGGCTACATTATCGACATTTCCATATTAAAACCCAAAATTTATTATTCCTCCCATAATCTGGCCACCGTCCAATATTCTTAGAGTCCCCCCTTTAATATAATAGAGTCCATTTGCTCTAGGGTTCAGTAACCCATGCGACTTCAATCCCCTGTCCACTAATTTGTGGCCATTGACGAACTCACCCTGACGATTCCGGTCACGTAGGAGTTAAATGCATCCTTGATGAACCCAAGAGTGGTAACCTCCAAGAGGACGTATTGTGAGAAGCCTCCAGCTCCGGAGTGGGTGTGAATGGCACTCAAGACGACGTTATCCGCATGGTACAGGCCACCAAATTTCTTAAGACGGTTAACCACCTGTGGGAAAACTCAAATATTAGATTTCGTATAACCAGAAGTTCATCTCTGTCGTTATGAAACACCTTATACAACCTTGTGCTTCTTACAAGTTAGAAGCTGATGAAGCAAAGTCTTCTTCTTTTTTTATAAGTCTAGAACTCACAGTGAGTTACTCCAAACTTGGGAGCAATTATTTTCAAGACCCCTGAGGGTTCAAGTCAGCAATATTATACCCCAAGCAGGCATAATTTTCTTGTTTGGGAAGCATCTCAATGGATTCATGCTGTGCGTGCTTGGAATTCCGGTAGTTTTCCACCACCCACACTCAAATATCCAGCAGACTGATGAAAGATGTGTTTTATTGTAGGTCACGTTATGTAACACTCTGTGGGATGTTACTCAATACCATAAGTTAATGTCATCAAATTGCTGGGTTATCACCATTATTATGAAATGCAAATCTTGTCCATTTACGTCCATTTCATTGTTTGTTAATTTATATTCCTAATTTTATAAGGTGAGATTTTCGTCCCACTGCTAGTTACTGCTAGTGGGCACTATTACTGAGCACTAAGTTAGCAGCAGTAACTAGCAATGTGACCAAAATTCCACCCATAATATTTATAAATTTATTTTCCTGCTTTTATAATTATTTATTTTCCTGATTTTGTAATGATTTAGTTTCCTAATTTTAATTATTAACCAATTTTCATAATTTTAATTATTAATCAATTTTTCTCATTTTAATTATTAGTTACTTTCCCGAATTTTATTCATTAATTTATTTCCCAATTTTATATATGTACTAATTTTCCTAATTTTTATTATTACTCGACATTCCCAATTTTTAATTGCGTATGATTTTCCCCATATTTTATTAGTCATATAAATTTATTTCACCAATCCAGGTCCTACGATATACGGACTATATCGGGATATACGATATACTACTACACCACAAAACGTTTATATCCAACCTCAACTGGGTCAGTATCACAAAACAAACCTGTTATCACCTTGCGTGAACACAATGCAAACGCAATAGAAATTATCGCACGCGAACAGTTCCGATAAATATGAAAGGTGAATCCTGGTAATCCTGGGCTCCCAGATGATACGATACGTCAATCAAGATTAGTTACACCATTTCCAGTTCACTTTTCTCATTTTTCTCTCTCTCTCTCTCAACTTTCGAGTGAATGAATCTGTCAGAACTTTTGGTTTCTATGGTATGCAGGGCGTGGGAGGCTTGCAAAAAAAACGAGAACACGTCTTCATGTCTCCTCATATGTGCTATAGGGAAAATAACCTCTGTCTGGCGACCTTGGAAATTGAGAGAGGCAGAGGGCAGCAGGGTAGGGCTGAACTGAGAGTTCAAGTATGCGTATGGTTTACGGTACCAACTTTGACGAACTTGTAGGCACTCGCTTGGAAACCTCCATGTAATTAGATTCACGGGCAACTGAGTTTGGTTTTGTAACCTATGCCAATGTGGAATCACATGTCGCTATTAAAGCTCGGCTTTAAAGTTGGAGTGATGTAAGTCTGATCATATGTAATTATTTTGCAGTAAATATTCTTCCAGTAGAAAGTTATGTCTAGTTAACATGTTCCGAGTTGTATATTCATCATATTCGTGAAATATTGCAATATGTAGTCTATGCAGCCATTTTTGCTAAAATAAATATTGTCAGTGTCATATTGCCTGAAATCTGTCAACATATTGCTATTGTACGTAATTATTAATAACATAATATTTAATAACTTCAGCCAAACTATAACATAATATTAATGCTGTGCTTATGGATATGGCTCGTCTGTTATGAGGCACACTGTCCAGTGCATATAAATACTATGCAGTGTATGACTGAACTAGTACGAGCTACAATTCCCTCCCAGATTCCGATGATCGTCAGCCATAATGATTTCTGTCGGTTTTTCCCCCCAAATTTTTTAAGGCGTCTGCACCAGATGTGCCACGTATGCAGATTAGGTTCGTTGGTCTGAACATCCACGTCGCTCCTTTTTTTTTTAAAAAAAAAACTACCCTTCGACTGCAAGCTGCATAACAGTCCTTGCAAAGATATGACCCACTTTCTGCCAGGATGGTAAAACTTTGAAACAAGACTCATCCCATTATGCATACAATTAATTAATTAATTTTTTAAAAAGCATCTGGGCAATGTTTTTTGATGTTTATGGAAATTTCCTCTTGTTTTAAAAAAATCTTAAAAGAGCTCCTAGCTAATTGCATGTATATGAGGATTTCATCGCCCAAACTGATTGCATTAATCAGAAACTTGCTAATGATTATATTTTCATCCCATTTTTTTCCTCCAATCCAGCAAAAGTTCTCCTTCAATAACACCAGAAGGGTTAGTTCATAATACTCTAAGCATGGGAATTGTCTTATTTTCGCCAGATTCTCAAGTCAGTTCAAGCCCACTATTTTAATCTGATTTCTGCGGTAATTGCACGACTCAAGTCATTGTGCAAAAATCTGGTATCCAGCTCCCATGTCACGTTTTTCACTCCGAATATTTTCCACGGTCCATACCGTGGAAAAAACTTCCAGAGGGGGGATATACGAGTAACCTATATTCGGAATGTTTTTTCCCGCTCTCCGGATATGGTCGTCCTATGGTCTGAAGGTTGTCCTCTTGAAAATTTGAAACGCTGCTAGAATTCCTGATGTTGCCAGCATGTCGAAATAATGCTCAATTTAAATCGCATCTATAGCAGAGCGTGCTAAAATCTAGAACTAGGTCGAGTTTTCCAAGATTTTTTTTCACGATAGTACGCAATAGTATGATCCTTATCTACATTTTCAATTTACTCTGATCTTCACCCTTATCATCCAGACATGGCTATACATATGAGACAAGTAAGTAAATTACCTGGAGGCTACCTCTTGGATCGATCGTTGCATATCTTGCCTCATTTAGGAGTGTTTCTAAGGAGAATAAGATGAACTGCAAGCTCTCTGATCTTCTACCAAGGGAGTTGTTGCTTTATTTGCTAGTTAATAGTGCTTGTAAATAGTGCAGAGTATGCTGATGTAGCCCTATTATACACTCTTAACCATTTACCTTATAAATTACCTTCTATGTGGAAAATACCTTCTAAATATGGAAGGTAAGGAGAAATATAGAAGGTAAGGCCGTGCATAGAAGGCTTATACGTGCGCTTGATGTATGACGCATTAAATTCTGAACTTATAGAATCGCTTTATAAAGCCTTTAAAAAAGTGTTCCTTTATTGTGGTATATGACTTGATCCTCTCTTCCGACTTCTTGTGGTCTTTGTGAACTGCAAAGCATCTGGATTCGACGTCCTTCGTTCCCCACTCCCCCCCTCAGAGGACATATAGCTCTGAATTTGACACTCGATTCTAGGGAGCTGAGTAAATAAATAGCACTCACCTCAATCTTTACCAGTTGGTCGATCATACACATGTCCACGCTCACAAAAACGATGCGGTTCTTTCCATCGTCAACTATGAATGCCCTGGAGTATAGTCGAAAATGGATCCCTTGGGTGTGTTGAGATGGGTTTCCATAGCCCATCTGGAAGCACCAAATGTAAACACCTTTGATGTCTTAAAACTCTGCAGTTGACACTTACCATTCCGATCTCTGCGACTGCTCCGGTGACATCTGCAATACCGGTACCGATGAGGTATTGCGATCTGGCCGTTGCGACGCAGAATCCGAAGAATAGAAGCTTATGGAGCAACATGTCTACAAAAAATGGCGTCATATATAGTAATATCTAAAATGGCGTCAAACGTCTAAAATTTTGAAGCAGTCTATAAGATATGATGTCCACTTTTTTGGGGTGTCTGGGAATGTGGTTTGTGAGAAGAGGGGAAGAGGGGGTTTTTGGGTCAGGATTATGTTTCACTGCGTGGTGGTACACTGGACCCCACTGACGAGAAAGTGTCCCAAGGTTACGGGCTTCTGCTCTTCTCGGGGTTTTTTTTCCTGTTCATTTACGTGGTAAGTGCTAAGTGAAAGAGTGTGTTACACATTTAGCGAGGTTGCGTAATAAGTTAGGGCTGGTTATGGCAGATTGCGATGCGAGTAAAGAGAAGCTTGTAAAATATTATTTCTTTTTGCTGTAGACCATTCCATTTACAGAAATGCAATAATGCGTTATAATATTACACCCTGCAAAACAAGCTGGTTTCGCGGAAAACATCTGTTATAACACTATAAGTGCTGAACTATAATTATTATGCAAGACCAGAAAGGATGTACTGGAAATTCCATTTCAACTTTTGGTGCAATATTCTTCGTCAGTTGTGAAATTATCCGTTATTGGAATTTGCCGCATTTTCTAGCAGGAAATCAATATACGAGCAGTATTTTAAGTGAATATCTGAAATGCTGAACGCTGAGTTCCACAATGGAATAATATTGAGATAAGGCACAGCTTCAAGCTTGAAGTTAGGCGCACTGGATCAAAGGGATTCCTATTTTCTGGCATTTTCATGCAGGAAAATGTACGCTTCTTCGCAACCATGTAGTACGTCTCAAAAGAAACATTACAAAATAAGTAACTAAACATGACTGTGGCAGTTCAACAATTCATATCCTCGAATCCATTGAAAAGTCTTGGCGATTGAAATTTTCTAATGAGCAAATAATGTCGGTTCAGTGTGAATAAAATATATTTAGCATGAATAAAATTAATCTCCTACAATCTGTATTCCCCTTTTTGTATGATCTAAATTACACTGCCTATCCCAAATTCACAAAATCAAAGTATTACAGATAATACCTGCATATGTCCTGCACATAATGGATAATGTTGATGGGCTTGGTGCCAGCTCTCAAGTGAGAGTTGCCTGTTGCTTTTCATAGTGCTATGAAAAGCAACAGGCAACTCTGTAGATAAAATTCACTGAATAAGTTTTGCTATAATTTACATGTGTAATGTACGTAACAGCTACGTGCCATGCTTACACGTCAGTAGTAACACTGCTACAGTAATACTACTCCCCAGACAGGTTTACTGGCGTAAACACGTCAATCGAAAGATAACCATGTCATACTGTGATTTCGCAGCAGGATCTTATCGTCGTACATGAAAATGACAGCCGTTTAACTGCACAGTCAAAGTAAGGCTGTAAAACCCTTTGCCTATATAGCCAAAATAATAGCAACCGAAATTGTCAGGCATACAGGCTATAATTTATCCTGCATATTTTTGCGCAAGTTTGTTTCATTAGAGGAGACACGGTCGAGAGGAGATTATGCAACTTATACCAGTCCTTACTAAGGCCACAGAGGAAACTAGCGAGAAAACCCACTCGAATTAGGAGAGAACATCTCAAAAATCTTTCCCTTTCTCCTAATAAGTGATGTGGCACGTAATTTATTCGCCGTGTTTCACTCTAATTATTTTTCCACTATATGACAACTATAGACACTGTACTGATATATTGCACAGGTGTTACTCGTACGGCATTTACGCATGAATAATTCCCACGTAACAGTCCCTGAAAAAGTTACTGTCTCACTGTAACACCATCTCATTACTCTTAATGCTGTATTACTTTTGCATAACCCTGTCTATCTCTGTACAGTATGCATACAGTACATCATGATTATGTGCTTACATTTTTTGCAAATATCCTGCCGGATGACGAAGTGTACCCTGCAGCCTGTGCTCGGTTACAATTTAAAACCGAACCCTCTGGCAAACTGTGGGCTGTTTTATAGTCAATGAACGTTGCCAATATGAACCTATAAAAGTGTGAAAGCTAGCCACCGTGATTACCTACTTGGCATTCTTGTAACATGTTTTGATACTGGACAAATTTTGCAAAGAGAAGGACATCTAATTATTTAGGAGAAACCGGTTCGCAATATTTTTTTCCCCAAAGTGATTTCTCTTACCTGCAATGTTCAAGCAACCAGCCTTGACAGTGATGGCAGGTCAAAGACTTTGTCTCTTTTTTTTCACCATGACCCTGAGCCTTGTCGGCCATACTTCCGTTCTTTCCTCCAAAATGTAACGGGAATATTCAAAACGTTCTCTTTTTTTATCATCTCGTCACTTTGACAGCCACCTTTGCATAATATTTTACACTCAACCTGTACCTTATGTCCAATAAGTAAGTGCAGAACCAACCTGTTATCCACCTCATCCTGACTGTCTCTTGAAGGTTAAAGGGGCAGCAGTGGTCACCAAATACCTTTTTGATATCTATATCAGTATGATCTTAGTGGGCCGATTGCATATCTTAGGTTTTATCTAAACAATAGTGTGCTCAAGAACGATATCAACAACGCAATTTGCAGTAGCAAATATCTATACAGAGTAGAGGGTAGATGTGAAGAAAATTAATTACATTGACACAATTTACATGTTTATTTTAAATTAAATTATGCATTATGACTTAGCACTTGTTAGTTATACATAATGTGTATGAGTGTAAAATTATTTATATAGGTCACTTTTTGATTCGTTGCAACAGTAGCTTCCACTGAAGTCAGGCCAAATGCCAAATAGATTTGATAGAGAACATTTTTTCGTAGTTTCCAGGACTTTAGATATTGCTCTTAGGTTACGTACAGTATTTGAACCCACGTATTGCACCGTGGGCGTTCATATTTGAATATATTCATCCCTGAGGCCCCCTTTCAACGCGACTTCATCCCAAAACTTTTCCAACAGTTCTGCTATAAAATAGAGGCAAAAAAATTCGCATTTCTCATATGCTTTGAAAAACTAGTAGGTCTGATACGTCACCGAACGAAAGACAAAATCATATTAGCGTTTGAATGATTTGAATGAAGGTTTGCAGATTGAAATGAAATTCAGAAGTCCCTTTGCCTGCACGATCTGGCCAATTGGAACGAGGAAGCGCTTTTTTTTCTTCTCTTGTCATGTAATTCGACCAGTCACGCAAACACGAGCCAAGTAAAAGTGGTCATACCAGGGCATGTATACGCTGTGCCGACTATTTTCGATTTGGCTATTGAGCGCGAACGTGAGTTCCGCATGTGCAATATTCGCGAATTTTCTGCATACCTACAGTGCAGGTGTTCAAAAAATGTATTGACGGATTTCGGTGGCGAAATATTTGTCCAAAATAATTATATATAATAATTACCGTACATAAAATAATGTTAAATAACTTAATTAATAGAGTTAATTAACAAAATGAAAACAATTAATTTTAGCAAGGGAAATAAATAGATTAAAATTAATTGATAAATTAAAATCAAACAACATGTGACAAATTACAATCAATAACTAAATTATTTATTTATTAATATTAATTGGCAGATAAATTACAATCAATACCTAAATTATTACAGTAAATTACTTGGCCAATAAATTAAAATTAGTTGATAAATAAATTAAAATAAAACAACAAAAAGTAACAAAATTATAAAATGGTAGGCAGTGTTGCCAAGTTTTGCCAACATGTTGACTACTATTAGTATTTAACACGTTGTTAGTGACATCCTTTACAAATTGCCCAGAGTCTCCCCCTCATTAGCTAAAGCTCAGATTACTGGAGCGTGTAGCAGGCCTGTGATTAAGGAAAACTAGAGCTGAGCGTGAGAAATGACCGTGAATGAACCTCGACAAGTTTGAAGAAGGAGTGGAGAGAAGGTTAGCAATGTCAAGCTCAAGGATAATTAAGTTCAAAGCTTTTTTAGAAAACTGTGGTTAAAAGTCGACATTCTTTTTTAACCAGGCCGTCATTGCTTAAATTAGCAGAGAGGGAACAGCTTTGTTACTTTTAATTCACTATTGCCAGAAAAGTTCGTTAGTGCTGAGACAGACTGTCCAAATAATTAGCAGTGATTTAACTAATTTACGTACCAAATAAGTTTGTGTCGCTCTTGCTATTTTATAAGGCCATGCAGGTGAATAGCCTGAATCCTAAAGTGAAAAGCACCACATCTGACGTACAGAACATACGTGTGGCTAGACACTCTATTTTATCAAACAGGACGCAAAACCACACCTCGTAATTTTCATAGCCAAATAATCTATGGCACGCATAGAATATACATGTAAGAGGGTCATATTGGACGGGTAATAATTATGTCGGAGTGACCCAGGGCAAGGAGAATTTATTAGTGCCCCAGGTGAGTCGGTATACTGCATCATGTACGACGCAGTATGATTAAATAATAGCAATTAATAATTTCACATGCCATACATTCTGATGAGGTGTTTTCGTTTTTTTGATAAACAGCTGCACCTCTTCGCGTCAGATTTTTAATTAGTTACAGTTCTGAACATAAAGGGATAGCCTCTTTGCAATACTGCTATACTTTTCTGCAGGCTCTTTGTGATGGACGTGCCTGCCAACTACCAGGTAAAATAATGTTAATATTTAAATTAAAATATTATTCTCTAATGTGCGCCAAACATGCTGTTATACCTGGATTATGCTGCAATTTGTGTAGCCTAATTAACACAATCATGTAAAATGTACACACCCGCATTATTGGCAAGCCCAGTTTACACGTTGCGCTAACAATGACTTTCGCCAATTATTTGCACATGTCAGCAAAATTGATGGCTGGCAGCAATTAATTACCGGGGAAGATGATCAGCTTTCCCTTAAATGTTGCAACAATGCGGCACGCACACATTCATCAAGGATCCAGACCGCCAGCTGATGTAGTGGAGGGATTTGAAACTGGTGTAAATTGTTCTTAAAGTAAATGGGTTAAAGCATTAATTGCGGCAATTGCTTATACTGCATTATTATTATTATTATTATTATTATCGTCGTCGTCATCATCATCATCATCATCATCGGATTTGCATTTTCACCAGCATGCCAATCTGGACCTTTGTGGATTGGAAAACCACTTGAGCCTCTCTTGCTTATCAGTGACACGCTAACCCCTGGCCCCCGGGGCTCTGCTGCACAGCCTAAATCCCCGCCGCATTCATTCAATTTCCTCTCTCCAGTCTGCAACAATAAAAAAGTGAGAGGATCCCATCGGCCGTACAGCTCATCCGGAAAGAGGAAGCCCCCAATCTTCCTCTCCCAAACTTTTTTTTTTTAAACATGTAACCCGCAGTTCCCCAAAAATCCGGGTTACGGTGTCAACGGTCAGGCTCCACAGTACAGTGTGTGATAAAAAAGACTTTTAAAAAACCCCAAGCAAGCGTCAACAACCCCNCCCCCCCCAAACACAAAATGAGGATGTGAGAAAAACCCTTTCACTTTAATACATTTTTGTGTGTGTGTGTCTGTGCACCGGGGGTGTCACCAGACCGGCACGTGTAAGGAATCTACACTGTACGGTACCATACCAGACAAGAATCCGACAACACTGCCCTAGCCGGTGGAAGAAATTCGATGCGAAAGCAACGAAATCGTGCCAAATTTGGTGGGACTCGCCGCCACCTTTTTCACACCCATTTCCTCTTCATCCTCATAAAAACTAATGTAGCAAATATATAACAAAATATATAAAACCAATATAGCAAATTTAACAGTTATATAACTAATATAAATACGGTAATGTGCAACTAATAAAATCAAGAGTATGTATAGTTAATGAAATGTATAACTAATAACTGATAAGATAATTTAGCTAATGAAATATGTATGTAATGAAATATTTAGCTAATAAGAATATTATATAAGTCATAAAATAATACAACTAATAAAATATGTAACTAATAAAATATGTAACTAATAAAATTAGTAACTAATAAAATGAGTACCGGTAACTAATAAAATGAGTAACTAATAAAATATCACGTAACTAATAAAATATCATGTAACTAATAAAATAAATAGCTAATGAAATATTTAGCTAGTAAATATTATTTACCTAGTAACGAATAAAATGATATAACTAATTAATGATATAGCCAATAAACAATATAACTGATAAATATGTAACCAGAAAAATGTGTATGCCAACCAACTAATAATATTTAGCTAATTACCGTATTATTTAGCTGATGAAATATTTATTTTATAATATAATACAACTAATGTAGCAGATATTTCATCGATCAATGAACTAATATGGCCGATATAATATAACCAACATACTATATATAGCGAATATAATAATAATATCTAACTAATATAATAATGACTACGACGACGATGAATATTGTGGATATAAATAATAACTGTTTTCCCATGAATGATTCGAGTGCTTCTTCATGCAAGTGAATAATGCATGTTGTGGTGCATGATCCGGTCAGTTGGCTGCAGTGGTAAAAGGGGATGGCCTTTTGAGTAGTGGGCTGGTTGGTTGGGAGAAAAGAAGAGTGGCCGTCGTCGTGGTGTAGTCATCAGCAGGGTGGAAGCGAAGGACAACAAGCAGGGAGCCTTAGTAGGAAGCATTTGAAAAAAACACACAATCACCCACGAAATAATAGTGTAGTTGGAGCACCATCAGTGGGGGAATAGGAGGAGAGTCGGTTGTCGACCGTGGAACGTCGCTTCAGGCCGGGCCCCCCCAGTCGACGCTCGCGACGCCCGCGACGCCTGCTCTGGAAGCTGCATCGTAGCCAGGCCTGGAACATGAGCCGTTGAAGAGGACTTGAGGCCTTTTTTTTGTTGTTGGAACAGGTGAATATTCGGCTGTGGAAATGCTGACGAGGGTCTGCCTCTTCATCACATGGTCAATGGGATGGTGACCTACATGTGTCCTCGTTATGTGCTGCAGGGTTATTTCTAGAACGGTGACAATTTTTGCAAGTCGGGTAGGCGTACTGTTAGGAGGCGGATGTGAAGGTGAGCGGGTCTGGCCCTTGCGCAGAGGACGGGTGCCGTTTGGGGAAGCGGAACCGGTCAGCTTAAGCGTCTGGATGGTCCGGCCACACCGTGCGCAAGGCGGTTTGTATCAAAGCACAGTAGAACTATCAGTCGATGGTGGAGCGTTTGTAATGTGTGCCACCTTTTCACGGGAATAAGATGTGCTGTGGGCACGTTGCCTGCGTTTTATGGAGACCTTGCAACCCCTTGTGCGATTGCTCAGAGCGATAAGTTCTGCCCACGCTTCAGCCGTCTTGAACTGGATGCTACGGGTCGTAGCCATGTTGACCATTCACATGTGCAGGCGTACTATCTGTAATGTAGCCCAAAATAATTACGTATAGGATGAATTTTCATGATCATGTATTTGAGACTGAGAGGAAGGAGAGCGGCATGCTTTTCCAGTAAACGTATAGTCTTGCACTTGAATGATACCTAACAGGGAAATATAGTAAGAGTGTAAGTAAATGAAACCGACCTTGCGACTGTTGCACATGGCTGCATAATTTGTAACGCGACGTTAATTTTTATATAATTTAGCACATTTTCACGAGTCGCTGCATGGCCACTATTTAGCGGATTTGCTATTATATGTGTAAGTGGTCATTCATAAATTATTTTAATCAGGCATCAAGCTTTGCAGCCATTCATCTTTGCGCCATGTAAGTCATTGGGTGCTACTAAATGAGGAAGGACTTTTCACACAACAGGAAATGCTGTAGTTGGAATAATCTGTGTCAGTAAGAGAAGAGGATGTGCATGCACATGAAAGTGCAACACCCGCATGGATGCTCATTTCATATCCGGCAATTACTTTCATGCACATTTACACCCTGTTTTCGTGAAATTATATCAGTGACGTGATAGCTCACTCAGATTGTTCTCAAATTTTGTCACGATAATGAGTCATCCTCAAGCTTCTTTTTCTCATGACATTATTTAAGCATTGTAATAGTGTCAGTTTCATAATAAGGAAGTGACAGCAGTGCTTTTAAAACGCTGCTTATTTCATATTGAGAAGATGCTGGTCCACTTCTCACAATACTGTCGTGATATCACAAGTGGCAAAGGAGTTGACCAACATCAGTTACGTGAGAGTGGTGACAAGACAAGACATTCATTTCTTGGTGACAAATAGTCCATAAGAACTTTCATAGCCTTCACTTCACTCTTAGTATTCTCATTACAAGCAGTTGATCTGAAAAATAATGATAACTTTTTGCATTGGTTGTTCCGGGTTGTTCCTTATCTCGTGTCTACACAACAGCAGTTGACCGTGGCACTCAGCCTATCAATTCGTAATCATAGGAAATAACTGATTTCTTATTGAATCATATCAAGGCACAAAAATTATGCACGTACCACCAGCTTGAAGGGATAAGAAATCGTCACCGCAACTTCTGATGATCAGCAGTTGCCTTACGTCTTTAGAAAATTGAATGTCAATTGTCACAGGCATAAAAGTCGATGAAAATAATGTTAACATTTAGCACATGCCATAATATTGAATTAGCATGCTGATTAATTTGCTGCGGAAGGTGCCTAGAGTTGGAGAAGTACATGCCAACATCCCACCTTAATGCCATGGTGCAGCGCATGAAGTACTGGCTTCATTGTTGGCTTTAAAATGTCTGTCTTCTGCTGCAACATGGGATTTTTTCCCCTTAATTCCCGGAGGTACTGTGGGATTGCGCAATCCAGTTTGCGTGCTTGTCCTTGGGGAATAGCCCACCTGTTGGTGTGCAAAAAAACAAAACATGTTCTGCTCAGTTTTTATCATTACATTTGCAGTTCGCTGTGGGTGTACCGTGCAAAATGGTTATATCGTGCATTACAAGTGACTCGTGAATTTGGTTCAAATTCTGTGCGAAATTATTTGTTTTGCGTAAATGCAGGTTGCAGTTTAGCAACCATACACGTGTGTTTTGAAACCAGTTTTTGCATTGCATTTAAAATCAGGCCTTTCAACACATGGTACAAAAGCATCCCATTTTTAACGGTTGGAAACATTATGTATTCTTGGTCTCTCACAATGGACATTTCCGCCATTGTTTTCTCCTGTTTTTCCAAATTCACATGTGCGGATTCATGATTGCCTCTGGGAGTGAGAAGGCGTCTGGGTATTGTTTTAAGTCTGGTACCATTTTATGTTGGATTCATTTGTGCAAGAGAAATTTACAGCTCTGCTGTTGTACATAAGAACAATGGTGACTAGACGCATCATTAATTTGAATTGCCATTTCTTTCAGATGATTTTGTGATCATCATGTTCTTCAACTGTGACAAATTGACCTCAGAATACAAGTGTCCTTGGTCCCCTTTTTTTTGTAACGATGAAATTCAGTGTGGCGTGATCTCCATGCTGTAACTAGTCCATTATAATGGGTAGCTTTTATAGCTTGAATTAGAGTATGGGGAATTTTTACGTCAACTTGGGTAATGTCATTAATGAAGTATGTACCATTTATGAATAACTTCCTTTCCGAGTGTACATATGGGAGAATGGGTGCCCCAATTCTAATTACGAGCCAATTCAACAGAATTCCTCTCGGCTAATGTCATTTTGCATTGCATTAGAAACCTCGCATTTTTCAGACCATTCTCATTAAAATACTTTGGACCAGGTTAAAAATGTGAAATGTAGGGAGGGGTTGTGACCCATGTTCCACTTAAAGCCACTCTCACATGAAAAAAAAGTGTATAAACCGCTGGCTAACGTTCTCTTCTTTTGTCAGCTTCCAACGTGCATCATGATGCTGAACACAATCTCAGTTCTGGTGGCTATTCTCCTGGTGTGCAGCAATGTCCACGCAGAGGTGTACACTGCCCTAGTGGAGATGGAAGCCCTGCTGCACACGGAGGGAGAGTTGATTGAAGCCCTAGATGGATACATCCACCAGGAAGAGGAGCGGCTGAACCGAATGCGAGGACAGTTGCAAGAGTACCAGCAGGTGCATCGGGAGGCCAGTGGGGACATCCAGAGATTCCTTGCTAACCCCATCAATGCGTACCTGCTTGTCAAGAGACTCACCGCGGACTGGAAGGAGGTGCGTGGAAGTGTGAAATATTGTGAAGGAATGACATCTCGGTTATGGTCATATGGCATTGTGAAGGAAGTGCTTTTTATAGTCGGCTCAAGGTAAGTCTGGTGGTTTCTGGATTTTTCCAGCCTCTTTAGTATGGGCAGGTATGGAGAAGAGGGCTGAAAAAACACAGGAACTGGGCACAGACTTACCTTGGGTCGACTTTACATTCAACCTAAGTGCAGTGAGTTAAGTATCACACAGTGTGAAATAGTGTTTATCAACATGCAAAAGGGCATCTATGTGGATAGGTTTTACTACTATGATAATTTTTTAGTGCAGGTTATTCCTAATAATGTGGCAGAATGTGAAATTCAATTTTTTACTCTAAGGCCGTTCACACTAATCAGAACGTGGTGGATAAGCTGTAGTTTATGGCTGCAATATAACGAGGGAAGTTTTATAAGTTATCTACGTCTAATGTAAATATGAAGGAATGGTGATGCAGTGTTGAATTTTTATGCAGTACCAGACATTCATGATGTGTTACTTTATGGAGGTTTGCTAATATGCCATGCTGAGTCGTATTAATGTATTTTCAGCACTTTTCTTGCTCTTATAACAGTGTGCTGATGCACACATCTGCTGGGTCCAAGACGACTGGCACCATTTAATTATTTACATTGTTATTCAGCCTAGTGCTATTGTAAATTGCAATTTTTTACGTCTGGTTGGCATCAAATAGGTAAAGGAAACTTGTGCGCTGCAGCCACTTGCATTTCCTATTGTAATAAATATTTGTTTCAATCACACAGGTGGAGTCACAGATGATGGCAAATGTTGGCCAGCAAGTAGTGGACAACGTGACCAGATACAGGGACGTCCTTCAGTTTCCCTCCGACGAGGATCTGAATGGAGCTGCTGTGGCACTGATGCGTCTGCAGGACACCTACAAACTGGACACTTCATCGTTGGCCAGGGGAGAGCTCAATGGAATCAGATACAGCAAAGAGCTCACAGGTCCATCTCAATTTTTTAGACAAAAACTGTGTTTTGCTCTCACCCACTCTTTTCAAATCGACGAAAATTATTACAAGTCATAAGCATGCTGCATATGTATTGTCATTCCTGAACTCCAAAAGTGGACATCAGATGTACATGTGATGCATTGGAAATTACTGGTCGTCACAATCAAAGTTGGTTTCATAGTAGGCTACATCATAATTGCATGGTGCAGTAAAATGTCTATAAAAGACCCCCAACTGTTGCAGAAATTTGTGTAAAGGTGCCTTGACTCATACTCTTACAAAAAAATTGCATACAGTCTCACTCAGAGTATGTAGCCTGTGTCTTACATTTAATTTTGAACATTTCAGCAAACGACTGCTTTGAGCTTGGCCGGCAGTCATACAACAACGGAGACTACTACCATACTGTGTTGTGGATGGGGGAGGCAATGCAGAGGTGGGAGGAGGAAAGCAACAAGACGGTGGCCAGGTCAGAGATCCTGGAATACCTGGCCTTCTCCACCTACATGCAAGGGGACCTCCCCAAGGCTCTTGTCCTCACTGACCAGCTGCTTGAACTTGTTCCAGACCACCAGAGAGCATTGGGAAACAAGCAGTATTACCAGGTTATTTGACAATATTCAATTGATTATTATTTGTTTAGAGTTGAACCCGGTTGTAACAGCCTTGGCTGCAACAGACTTCGGATTATTATAGTAGACTCGAAGGCTGGTCCATGTATACTCTGATATAACAGACTAATTTCACCCGACCTCAGGTATAACAGACCATTTCTTGTCCACCTCTGCGAGAAAATGTGCTGTTTTTTGATTACTCGGCTTTCTTTCCCACTAGACTACTAGAGGAAAGCACTGCATACTGGATCGGGGGTGATTTTTCCACCTGTCATTGATCTAACACTTGTCTAAAAGATCACAATTTTAATTTTTCGGATAAATTTGTCAAGAACGAGACAGGAGCAGGAAACGACGGATATTGCCTAAGTGCTAATTTGGCATGTTTGTGGATAGTTTTGTTAATCATTATGCAGTAGTGTGCATTATAAGCATATGGAAAGCAGAAAACTTGTGATTTTGTTGCAAAAGTGACGAACTCGCTATAACAGACCTCGGATAAAAAAAAAAGTGGCGTTGGTGACAAAAAGAGGCCATGTCACTGTTGGAGGGTTAACTTGCAGTTGCAGGCTACTGACCGATGTAAAGTGTTGTTGGTAAGCTGTCTGAAATTTTTTCCGATGCACTTGTAGGATACTCTGAAGAAGAATGGTGGAGTGGCCAAGCGTGGGGAGGACGAGCTGGGTGAGGCCGACAAGGCAGTGGCAGTCAAGGAAAAAAAGGAGAAGGACATAGAAGACAGCCTTCCAGAAAGAGAGGTGTACGAGATGCTGTGCAGGGGTGAGAGCCACACTCCGCCTGAAGTAGCGAAGAATCTCAAGTGCAGATATGTGGACAATGGCAGCCCTTACCTGAAAGTGGCGCCAGTCAAGCAGGAAGACATATTCCCAAAGCCGTGGATTGTGATGTATCACAATATACTCCACGACAATGAGATCGAAGTTATAAAGAGGCTGGCCATGCCCAGGGTAAGTAGTAAATCAATCGGAAGAATCAACAAACATCCAATCTTTACCTTTCCTCCACATTATTTTGTAGTTCAAGCGTGCAACAGTGCAAAATTACAAGACGGGAGAGCTGGAAACTGCCAATTATCGCATCAGCAAATCAGCATGGCTCAAGTCCGAGGAGGACATAATTGTGGAAAAAGTATGTCGCCGGGTGCAAGAGATCACAGGGCTCGCAGTGGACACTGCGGAGGAGCTTCAGGTTGTCAACTACGGAATAGGAGGTCATTATGAGCCGCATTTTGACTTTGCCAGGGTGAGTTGATGCACCATTCACACGTACAATCACGAGTATAAGGGTTCACTGTAATTATGTTTCCTATTCGCAGCGGGAAGAGCGCAACGCCTTCAAAAGCTTGGGTACTGGAAACCGCATCGCAACTGTCCTCTTTTATGTAAGCATTCATTACTGCAAATGTGATAACCAGTGCAAACGTTAACATTATTCATGTCTTCCTAGATGTCTGATGTGGATCAGGGTGGTGCGACAGTGTTTCCTAGCATCGGGCTGTCACTTTGGCCACGTAAGGGTTCAGCCGCCTTCTGGCACAACCTGCACCCAAGTGGTGAGGGTGACTACCTCACCAGACATGCCGCATGTCCCGTCCTCACTGGATCCAAATGGGGTGAGTTGGCACTTACTGGAAGCAGTGTATTCAGTAAAGTGACTGACACAGTTAAATAATTTTGAACAAGTTAAACTAAATGTCAATTATATTTTTCAGTCTCGAACAAATGGCTTCATGAACGCGGCCAGGAGTTTAGGAGATCATGCGCCCTCACGGAGAATGCGGATTAAGTCACTAGGGTTAATTGGCAGATGATATTTGGTGAGCCGCGGAGTTTGAGTGCATTATATTGCGAGACTTCTTTTGCAAGTCCGTTAGACTTGCATCTTTATTCATGAGACTGTTCATCGGTGCAGTACTAGAGGCCGCTTGATTATTCATTAGTAACACTGGCTTATCCAATATGAATGAGCGAAACCAGTTGATATTTCCCGGTGACTCTCCATATCTTGAAATCACTTATCAGCAGTGATGGTGAATTAGGCAAATGATTCAAACATAATTCCTACCTGCTAGAAAGCTAGTGAATAATTAGTGAAGCACTAGTGATTCATCTGAGATATACCCATTAACTTATAGCAGCGACTGTGTGACCAACCCAAGTGAGAAATAAGGACCTGAAAGTAAAGGACTCTCACCACAATTACCGATATAAGCATGGCGTACGTCATGGATATTTTTAATACTCGATTGCACAGGGTATAAAACAAATTGCACACTGTATCCCATGGGCGGGTCGTAATAATTGTGTTGAACATGTGACAATCGAGTACCGCACATGATTTTGTCAAGTGTTTTTTATATGATTTATTTTGTATGTGATGATGAGTCAAGTGAGAGAATATGGTGCCATATGTGACTGATTTGTTTTTTTGTACTTTGCATGAGAGGGAATGTAAGGTTGAGAAATGATGTCACTTTTTATCGAGTCAATTTTTTTTTTGTCCTAATAAACTAGATGGGCCAAATAACATTATTATTGCAAGGACAGGGTGATAAGTATGTAATACATTTGAGTGTAAGTTGACACTATTCGCAAAGCATTACATGACAGGTTTCACGAAAGGAAAGGAGGTCTTGCAGGGTAGATTCAGGATCCAACACACCTGCCTCACCCACAGGCATTTCCTCAGGGTCGAACAGCTCCCAACCTGCGGTCACTTCGACAATGCTCTAGATGGTCCAGCTCATCATACTGGAGTCTCCTGCACTAGCACTGCATGACCTCCAAATTGACAGCAATCTCCTGCAGGCAGTAGGCTCAGGTCCTTTAATCCTCATGGACATGTCAGATTTGGGCCCTTTTAACCCTTTGAGGCCTACGGACATCATATGATGTCCTTGTTTTTTAACTGGGCTCTCTCACCAAGCAGGCGGGCGGGTGGGAATGGATGGGATTGCCGCCTTCAACCTGCAGGAGTCTTCAGCAATAGGCAGACTCTGGTTTAAAAATTCTTGGATGCTGGCACTTTCGGTATATTCTTTAGTCAGACCTTGTTTGGCATGGTACAAGGTAAGTCCAAGTCAATTTTCATCGGGAACAATACCATAGTTAAAAAGTTATTGAGGAATGTTTGGGTTTCCATTCGAGAGAATCACCCTGTATAAAAGTTGTGCCAACTGCTGCAGATAATTACCACTGTGCAAGCAAAGTGAATTTTAGTAACATTATACCTCGGTATCGTTTGACAAGCCACAGCTTGCAAACCACAACTGACAACTAACACAATTATGATGATGATGATGATGATTTTTTTTTTTAGGTAGAATGAGCTAACCCTGTACTTGTATTTTAAAAATAAGCAGGGTGTTTGTTGTGGTTATCAAATAAAAAATTAATTTGTTTTTAGTATAGGCAAATTAGGCCGAAGGCGGATATATATATATTTTTTGGAAAGCTAATTTTTGTTTTAAAACATTCGGTGTACCTCGAGTGAAATTTTTTTGGAAATTTTTAAGACACCTGCTTAATGGGAGGGGGCGGTCACTTTTTTCGAAGAAAAAAGTCAAAAATATAAAAAGTCAATTAAATGATCAAGTGGCTTCGCTTGTGTTGTCCATCCCGGCAGCCCCCACCCTACGCACCCCATAGTCCCTACATTTGTCTTATACCAGGGAGTTCCATTCTCAAACCTATCACCCCTCCAAATATTTAACCCTACAATTTAAACTATAGGTCCTATTAAATCACAAGCAAATGCAAATGAATCGGCACACTTTTTAGGGCATTTCCAATGGTTTGTTGCAGCCTGACCTTTGACCTGAAAGGCCCTAATATTAGGTTTTTGGTCTGTGGCCAGGCCCTACCTCGGTCTCCATCTGTCGGGTCCTTCGTAATGAGTCTGTACAGAGCACAGTACATAGACATACAGTATATCTCTCGATGTCGTGAAGCAGTATGCCCCTAACCAAATGTAGCAGTCCCAGTTGGCTGGTATCAGTATGAATGTGACGCGTGGTCACCTCCTTTGGGTCATCAGGACGGACATTCGGCATCACTGTTTCGTGGCATTGCTCTATGGATTAATAAAATAATAAATCCCCACCCGCTGCTGCTGTGGGTATGCGCGGATCGTCGACGCGCATTTAGATAGGCAAATTTTCGTGTAGGCTTGGTCACCTTCCTGTCTCTTACATATTCCCCCCTTTTCCACCCCCGCCCCGCTAGTAGGGTGGTAGGCTAGGGGCATAATGTTCACATCGAGAGATATACCGTATGTCTATGTACTATGCTCTGTACAGACTCATTACGAAAGCCCCGACAGATGGAGACCGAGGTAGGGTCTGGCGCCGGACCAAATACCTAATATTAGGGCCTTTCAGGTCAAAGGTCAGCCTGCAACAATACATTGGAATTGACCTAAAAATTGTGCCGAATCATTTGCATGTGCTGGTGATTTAATAGGACCTATAGTTTAAATTGTATGGTTAAATATTTGGAGGGGTGATAGGTTTGAGAATGGAACTCCCTGGTATAAGACAAATGTAGGGACTATGGGGTGCGTAGGGTGGGGGCTGCCGGGATGGACAACACAAGCGAAGCCACTTGATCATTTAATTGACGCTTTATAATTTTGACTTTTTTCTTCGAAAAAAGTGACCGCCC